>JAVJIF010017757.1:0-74445 GCA_038442645.1 Agave tequilana | reverse complement strand
CGACCGCCAACGGTCAAAAATCCGACCGTTACAGCATCCGGTCGACCAGCCCGGTCGACCCAGAAGAACAGAGAGCACTGCTCTCAGTTCCGGTCGACCGGCCCGGTCGACCTGCCAAACGTGCACGTTTTGTGCACGACGGTCGACCGTTGCGGTCGACCGCACTTGGTTCCGGTCGACCCGCCCTGTCGACCGACCTCTGTACAATAGGTTAACTTGGAGCACAGTTTTGAGGTCTAAAACGTTCGAATTTGGGAATAAGTATATAGGATGAATTTGTAGATATTGAAGTCTTCTTTCTAATGCAACTTAAATCAAATCAATATCAATTCGGAATTGAAAGGTATCAATAAACTACTAAAAGGTATCAAATCAGAAACTGTAAACTGTTTTTCAGACTTCAACCCAATATTTGACATTCTTAACATTTAAATCAGAAAATGATTATTGAATTTAAATGTAGCTCTGAAAGTCATCTTTAAAATGCAATATAAATCATGTTAATTGAATATAGTAATCAAAAATGACTAGAAAACTAAAAGTGTGTCGAGCAGATCAGCAGAACGGTCGAGAGTTCTAAAATGGTTTTGGTTAAAAACACATGTATATTTGAAACACCAAAAACCAAAACGGTATTTTTATAGAACTAAAAATCTTTTATTAAAACACATATAAATCAAGAGTGTGTGTGTGATATGAACTTGAGCAATCCACCAACTATTCTATCCTTTACATTTTATCTAAAAAACAAAAATCTTATACCTAGACACAAATCTTCATCTCTTGACTTGGTCCAAGCTTGATCCAAAAGCTCCTTGGATCACACCGTGCAAGCTCCAAATCTTGGCATTTTATCCTTTGTTGAGCTATGCACCTATTAAGATCTTGATAATGAATCTGTCACTAATTAAACACAAGATCATTAGTAATCATAACTTCATGAGTTGATCATCATCAAAACTAGAGTGATGGGCCTTTGGGCCAACAATGAGCTCTAAAATCTTAGCCTCAAACAATGACAGAACCCTCAATTTATAGGCTGCCAGAATATAGCCATTGGGATCTGTCAGAGCTGCCGGTCGACCGGCCGGTCGACTGGCCAACGGTCATTTTTCCGACCGTTGAAGCCTCCCGGTCGATCGCCCGGTCGACCCAGAAATCCAGAGAGCAGAACTCTCTGCAGCGGTCGACCGTACGGTCGACCGGACCACTGTGCTAACAACGTGCACAAGGCTGTGCACGTCGGTTGACCGTACGTCGACCCGACCTAGCTGCGGTCGACCGCCCAGTCGACCGATTTGGCCTGTCAGTCAGTCCTCAGACTGCACAGTTAAGGGATTGGAAAAAGGTCTTTTAACTTAATAAAAATCCCATAAATTCTCAGTAAATCTAAAAAAATAGTTTTCAATCAAAATAAAAACTGTTTTTTCTAAAAACATGTTTTTCTAAAACTTGTTTTTCCATAACTTCACAAAATACAAAAACAAGATATTTTGAACTTATTAAAGCATAGTGTGTATGGATATGATCTACTACACAGTCATAATGAAATATCTATGTTTTTTATCATAAAGCTCTGAACTTGGTTTTGGTTGAAAGATAAGCATGATAGAAATATCAAAAACCAAGGTATATATATTTTGTCACAAAGAAAATCTTTTACTAAACAAAATTCTTTCCTAAACATAAAAATCTTTTATGAAAGCAATTCTATCAAGAGTGTGTGTGTAAGATATACTTGAGCAATCCACCACTATTCTATCCTTTACATTTTTAACTAAAACAAAACTAAATCTTATACCTAGACACAAGTCTTCATCTTCTTGAAGTCTTCACTTGAAGGCTTCTCATCTTCTTGACTTGGTCCAAGCTTGATCCAAAACTCCTTGGATCACACCGTGCTAGCTCCAAATCTTGATATTTGTCCTTTGTTGAGCTATGCACCTACTAAGATCTTGATAATGAATCTGTCACTAATTAAACACAAGATCATTAGTAAACATAACTTCATGAGTTGATCATCATCAAAACTAGGGTGATAGGCCTTTGGGCCAACAATCTCCCCCTTTTTGATGATGACAAAACTCATGGAGTTATATATGCATGGATTAAAGTAAAGCTTCAAGAAAGCTCCCCCTTAACTCATGCATAACAATAAATAATAAGATATGACAATAAAGCTCATCAATATGTATGCAAATGATGGAGATGAAACAAAATAAATCTTTTTCTCCTATTTGCAAAAACAAAACATATATGCATAAATAACAAGGAAGACAAATACTACTCCCCCTTAAGCAATGAAAAAATGCATATACTCAAATACTTCTCCCCTTTTTGTCAATCATCAACAAAGGGTTCAAAGTAAAATCAAATCAAATAAAATTTTTCTCCCCCTTTTTGTCAAAAACAAAAGGATCAAGAAGGGGTGAAACAAATCAATCAATAAAGATTTATATGCGATATACATTCATGAAGAGGAAGACGCTAAGTTAGCTTTCTACACATATGCATTACATGAAGAAGGGATGACAAGCCCTAACTCACATAACACATATTATGTAATGCATAAGAGGAGATGTGAAGCTCCCCCTACACACGTATATCATATAAAGAAGAGTGTCAAGCTCCTCAATTTATAATATACTCAACATGAATACATATGTAAGAGAGATATTAAGCTCTCCTTGCATAAGGAAATCAAATCAAACATTTTGAATTTTTTCTTTAAAAATTTTGAACTTACTTAATAAAACACATTTTGAGATATCAAATCAACATATATATTTTTTTATTTTGATATCAATAGTAAACGTATGAAAAAAAATTTTATTTTATTTTTCATCATAAACTTTGTGCTTTTAAAAATGTGAGCCATTGTGAGTTAAGCACATGAAAATCATATATATGTATGAGAAATGAGTATACCAAGTGAAATTGATAACATACATATATATAAGAAAACAAAAATGAGTATATACAAAATAAGTTCATATTGATACCAATTGAAACGATTCAATGATACCAATTGACATGACAATAAAATTAAGTGTATATCTCATAACCTACCACCCTTCATATGCACAAGGTAAAAGATTTTCAATGAAGCATACAAGGCATAATCGCCCATCCATCCTCCCATTGATGGTAGGGGTTTTCAAAAATAGATTTGAAAATAAGCTTAGTTTGAAAAACTCTACCAAATGAAGAATTTGCACTTAGAAAAATGTTTTTCATGAAATACAAGTAAATCACATGGCACTAAAAACACTCTAATATCCATGAAGTCCATAAAATTTTCAAAAGAGGTGAGTGCACTAGTGTTATGTGGAACATGGTATCATGAAAATGTCAATAAAGCTCAATATTTCTTTAAATAAGAAAACATGAAATCATCACAAATTTTTGTATTAAAAAATATATATTTCAAGATATATGTATGTTTTGACAACACAATAAGTATCATACATATCTTTTAAACACAATTGAGTCCATATAAATAGATTTGCATTAAAGGCAAATGACTCAAGAGGTATACATGTATATCTTAAAGTTTGGCAAAATACACATATACATGAAATGAAAGCACATGATCATAATCAAATCCAAGAAGTGAGAATACAAGTTTAAAGATGTATGTATCATCAAAACTAAGCAATACAAGCACATTTCATAGGTTCAATAAGCATTCAAGCACAAATATAAATAGAATTATTGTGGCCCATGATATGTACAAGTACAAATCCTAGTGTTGATAAAACTAACATATAAACTAATATCAATACATGTCGCATCAAATTTTGAGAAAAATAGAATCATGTGACAATCTTATTTGAAGAATAAATAACTAGTAAAAATGTTTTTTGAAAAACTAGTTAAAGATCCTTCAAATATATCAAATCTTATGTTTTTCATAAACATAACTAGATACACAAAAATTTAATCACTCATGATCTATAAAGCTCAAAATAATTTTTAACAAAAGTGTGAGTGTTAAATGATCATGTAAATAGCATTTTATGAAAATAGACAAAGAAGCTCATAAGACACAATTTTAACAATTCAATTCAAAATCATTTTTCATAAAATCAACAAACTTCTAGGTATATGTATGATTTATCCAATCCTAACATACACATACATATCCCAAATATTAAAAGAGTCTATCAAATGTATTTGCATGAAGGCAAGAGACTCACGGGTATACATGTATATTTATTAGATTTGAATTTAAAATACATATACATGAAGTAAATTACTAAAATAGGCAAAACATGTATAAAAGAGAATCATCAAAACTAGATTATACATATGCATAAGTGGATACAAATGAGCATGAAGTTCAACTATATATGAATCAATTGTAATTCACTATTTGTATATGTATACATGCAAGTTTGACAAAATCTACATTTAAACATGTAAATACCACATGAGGCACGATAAATCATAAAAACTGAGCATGCTATATGATATATGAAATTAAAAGCATGTAAATAAAAGTAGGAGTTTAGAGAGTGTTACCAACTCCAAAGCTCCAATCATGGTGGTTGTCCCACCAAGCTCCTTGATAGCGATGCGTCTAAAGTGTGTCCATCCAATCCATGTGCATCCACTACCAAGGCACCAAACCTCTCACGTCTTGTGAGAGCCCTCACCTACATCACAAGCAAATGGTGGGGGTTTTGGTACCCAAATTTTCTTGTAGGGCCCACGGGGGTTAGCTTTGTTATAAGGAACCCAAAATCTTTTATTCTTAGCAAAATTAAATGATCAAATCTATCATAACAATATTTTGCTAAATGACCTTTTCGGCCACAATGTGTACATATGTACACCTTAGTATGCTTATGTGTAGGAGTGTGATCATGTTGTGCAACATAAGCATGATGATGTGCATGAATAGATGGAGTTTGTTTCTTTGAAAACATTGACTCCAACCTAGAATGATGAAAAGCACAAGAGTTCAAAGTTGACTCAAACCATCATTTATTTTTCAAAATTCTTAATCTCATTAGTTGTGGCATGTAAAGCATGATGAGATATATGATCATTTTTCTTTTTCTTTTCTTTTTAGAAACAAATCTTTTCTTTTTCAACAAATTTTCTTTTCAAAGTAATGTTTTCTTGAAAAACAACTTCCTTTTGTTTTTCCACCAAATCATTTTATTTTTCAAAGACATGTTTCCTTCACATAAATCATTCAATTTTGACATGAGGGAAACATTCTCATTTTTCAAATCATTGTTTTCTTTTTCTAAGCATGCCATTTTATTTTCTAAAGAATCTTTTTCATTAAGCATGGCATCAAAATTCTATTTCAAATTTTTGTTATCTTTTTTCTAAACATGCAATGTTAGATCTAAATGAATCTTGTTCTATATGCATGCAAGCAATGTTCTTTTTCAAATTTTTATTTTCCTTTTTAATCATGTCATATTTTTCAAGCAATAAATGACAAAAAGTAGATAGCTCATCATATGACATGTCCTCATCATCGGATTCGGATTTTACTCAAGGGGGTTATCCCCTTGGACCATGTAGCACTTGTTGGAGGTGTCGCTTCCAACATCCGAGTCACTCCCCGCATAGTATAGATCTTTTCGCCGAGGGAGGTGATGATGTTCCATACTACAAAGGCCGATTCAACATTAGAAACCCTAGATAAATAATCATCATTTAGGGTTGACTTGATAGCATGAAGGGCTTTTGCATTAGCCTCAAAATTCTTACCATCTAAAGAATATGCATTATTAGTAGTTGCAAGATATACATGAATGCCTAAGGCCTTGAGGTACAATGACATCTTAACCTTCCAAATTTGGATGTTAAGAATGTCAAAGTGGGTGGTGACATGAAGTCCATGGTGTGTGTACAAATCTTGTGATTAGCCTAAAAATGAGGATCTTTTACTCTAGGTTGTTAGACCCAAATCAGAGTACCAAGCTCTGATACCAATTGAAAGTACACCTAGAGGGGGGATGAATAGGTGTTAGTGCTAATCTAATGAACTTAATGCAAAACTAAGTGCGCTAAATGCGGAAGCTAATGCAAATTATGCATAAACTAATACAATACAACAAGTGCAGCCGAATTCCCCTTGCGAGGCTCTGGACTAACTCCCCTTGATTCCCCTTGAAATGGGTTGAGGTGCTATGTGAAGCTCTTGTTGGATGAGTATAAGTTAGGCACACACACACAAGCAATCCAAGCAATGTGCACACACAATCAAGCCAAGCAATCGAGGATATAGCAATATGGATTATGCAAGGCACAACACAAGCATATAAATATGACAAGATGAATTATGCTCAACACAAGCAAATATGATATGAATGAAGTATGATGCTTTGCACAAATGTAAAGAGAATAGAGTTGAGAGAAATTGGATCAAACGCTAACACGAAGATTTGTTTCGAGGTTCGAGTACCCAACTCTACATCCCCGCCTACACCACCGTGTAGGATTTCCCAATCCACTATAGGAGTACCAAACTCCTCTCTCAACCTTTACAAAGCCACCGAGGCTATACAACCACAATCCACCTCTACCGAAGAGGGATAAGGCCGTAGCCAATACAACAACCACAACCAACACCTCTACCGAAGAGGGTTTACAACCAAACTCAATCACCTCACACTTGAGGGATACAAACCAATCACCCGATCACCTCTACCGAAGAGGGATACAACAAGAATAAGGTGTTTACAACAAGTGGTTCCAAAAACCACAAACTCAAACTCTCTTTCTTTTTCTCTTTTCTTTTCCACAAAAACAAGATCCTAATAGGTTAGGATAGTATGATAGCTCAAGTGTGGAAAACTAGGTGTTTGGAAAACAAGCAACAAAGAAAAAACACTTGGAAAAATTCTTGCAAAAGATATAGAATGAAAACCTAGACAAATCTCCTAAAATATTCTTTTCTTTGATTTTTCCAAAAACCTAAAACAATAAAGAATAAATCTTTTTAGCACTAAAAACTCTTTTGAAAACTTCTTTTTAAAACCAGAGAATGGGTGAAAATGAGCTCTTAAAATCTTAGCCTCAAACAATGACAAGAACCCCCAATTTATAGGCTGCCAGAATATAGCCGTTGGGATCTGTCAGAGCTGCCGGTCGACCGGCCGGTCGACTGGCCAACGGTCATTTTTCCGACCGTTGAAGCCTCCGGTCGACCGCTCGGTCGACCCAGAAATCCAGAGAGCAGAACTCTCTGCAGCGGTCGACCGTACGGTCGACCGGACCACTGTGCTGACAACGTGCACAAGGCTGTGCACGTTGGTCGACCGTACGGTCGACCCGACCTAGCTGCGGTCGCCGCCGGTCGACCGATTGGCCTGTCAGTCAGTCCTCAGACTGCACAGTTAAGGGATTTGGAAAAAGGTCTTTTAACTTAATAAAATCCCATAAATTCTCAGTAAGTCTAAAAAATAGTTTCAATCAAAATAAAAACTGTTTTTTCTAAAAACATGTTTTTCTAAAACTTGTTTTTCCATAACTTCACAAAATACAAAACAAGATATTTTGAACTTATTAAAGCATAGTGTGTATGGATATGATCTACTACACAATCATAATGAAATATCTATGTTTTTTATCATAAAGCTCTGAACTTGGTTTTGGTTAAAGATAAGCATGATAGAAATATCAAAAACCAAGGTATATATATTTTGTCACAAAGAAATCTTTTACTAAATAAAAATTCTTTTCTAAACATAAAATCTTTTATGAAAGCAATTCTATCAAGAGTGTGTGTGTAAGATATACTTGAGCAATCCACCACTATTCTATCCTTTACATTTTTAACTAAAACAAAAACTAAATCTTATACCTAGACACAAGTCTTCATCTTCTTGAAGTCTTCACTTGAAGGCTTCTCATCTTCTTGACTTGGTCCAAGCTTGATCCAAAACTCCTTGGATCACACCGTGCTAGCTCCAAATCTTGATATTTTGTCCTTTGTTGAGCTATGCACCTACTAAGATCTTGATAATGAATCTGTCACTAATTAAACACAAGATCATTAGTAAACATAACTTCATGAGTTGATCATCATCAAAACTAGGGTGATAGGCCTTTGGGCCAACAGATGGCTCATGATGATGGATTCTAACATTATAACATTTCTAACATCTAACCAACTAACTTGTTAACTTGCAATGTCTTCTTTATTTCATGCTCATCTCTAACCGGTTTTGATGATTTAATAGTATCTTGCAACTTGTTGTGTGGTATGGATGTGTTATTTGAATGTAGAAGAACAATCTTATGAGTCATGCTTTGTATCGTCTCTTGAAGCTAAAGACTAGTGATGGCCAAGGATCCATGTGAGGCAACTATTACTAAGAGGATAGCATGGTTAGTGGAGCAATTAGTCGTTAGTAGCCATGAGTTTTTTTATCTTATTTTAAAAATCAATTTCAAAACCCTTTTATCATTTTTCTATTATTGTTCTCACCAACTTCTTAGTTTATCTTTGTTTCATCTTCTTTTTGTTTTCAAAACCATTTCTCTGTTATTTTAACATCGTCGTTTTATCATCTTCTTCACCTATCACTTCTGGATTTATTTTCTTTTTCTTATTCTAATTCTTTAAACAAAAAAGAACTTGTTAACAATCAACGTGAATAAGAACTGTTATCTATCGCCTCTTGTCCCTGTGGATTCAACCCGTGAGCCAATGCTATAACAAAAGTATCGGGGAACATTAGCACACACGCTTTTATACTGATTTTACAAAATACATGTTTTCAAGTGCTGGTTCCACCCCGATCACACACTAAACTCCGAATCTGCTGCCAGAGGTACTCGTATTAACTTAGCAGCTAGCCAACTGGGGACTGCAAAAGTGAATTGGATTTGGACACCCGTCGGTTCAGAGGTAATTTGGACATGACCAACTAAGAGACACCAGCTCACAATCTGCTGTCATAGTTGAGTGGTTGCTAATGTTGCATATTTAATGTCATATTTTCATACTTATTTTAGAATAAAAGCCTGCATTGTCCTAATTATTTGTTTAATTATTTGCAGGCCCAATCTTAAGGAGATGAAGAGAAATGAGCCAAAAGCCCACCAGAATTTTGAATTAAATCAGAGTTAATTCATACACATAAATCAGGGCAAAATTAAGAGGTTGAAACGGTTGAGAAGAATCCTCTCAGAATCGATCGGTTAAAGCTAAGAATCCAAGGCCATTTCGTCAGAATCCGGAGCTCAAACGACAAAACTAACAAAGGATAAAGCCAGAAGAAGAAACCCCGTAGAGACCCACCAACAGGGTGTGGCCATCTGGCCACACCCTTGCCGCGGAAACGCGGCTTGGGCCGCGTTTTTCGCGGCAATCTTGGGGAGTTAGGGGGAGCGTGAACTCCCTCGACCTCCCGGGATTCTGGTTGTTGGGTTTATGCCTATAAAAGGCCATTATCTGCGCTGAAATGGGAGGTGAAGGCAGATTAGGATTTAGCCTAGTTTTTCATTTCTTAGTTTAGGTTTTTGCTTTTCTTTTTCATGTAATTTAGTTTTCATTTATGTAATTCTGAGGAGATCAACTTTCATCGAAGAACAAGACTGAAGCTTGAGCTAAAAGTGACAATTGGTGTAAGGTTTTATTTCTTTTCTTCGATTGCTATGAAATCAAATCAATGCTATTTCCTTCTATGTTCTTTTTAGTTCTCTTCTTCTTTTCTATTTTACCTTTCTTTTTGGTACAACTGTCTTCCAAGTGAGTCTAAAAGCATCGAAGAGCCTTGCCTTCGCGAGTGCCACCGATAGCTCATGACGATGGAATTGTGAGTCTCTATGTATCATTTCATGCTTGCGTATCTTGATGATGTAATGTGGAAGAGACCAACACTCGACTCTTATGGGCTATGCGCTAACTGCCTCCAATTCAAGGTAACATTGAAGCTAAGAACTCAAGGTAAGCTTTTGGTGAAAAGAAGGTAAATATTTGTTTTCTTTTTCTTTTTCATTTCTGTAAATTAAATCACTACATCTTCCCAACTCTATCATCTCCACTTCATTGTACTTTGTCGCTTTTCATCGTTTTCTGATTTTTCATCTTCTTCATCTCTCGCTTCTTCTTAACTTTAACCATTAACTTTTTTTTCTTTTTCATAACATAAAACAGAGAAGAACTTTCGCTATTTTCTTAACGATTTCAATAAAACGGTAAACGCTTCCATCGCAAACCCTCCTTGTGGATCACGACCCGCATAGCCACTTGCTATAGCGGAAGAATTAAGCACTTGCACATTTCCTTTCTTAAGTTCTATAATCTCGTATTTTGTTTGCAGGTTTAGCATCAATCAAATTTTGGCGCCTTTGCCGGGGAGGTTAAAACGGTTTTTATTGAAATTTGAATTTTTATTGCAAATTTTTTAGAACTAAACGAATTTTCTTCTCTGTTGCAGGTTACAGGGCAAGCAAAGCAGAAAATTATTATTGCAGTGACATACAAGTGGCCTTGGCCTCTGCTCCAAAAAGCAGAGACCAAGGGCCCTCTGAATTGCCGCGTTTCCACGACAAAAGCCGCGAATCTGCGGCAAGGAAGAGTTGACTACTAACAGCTTTTTGCAGGGCTGCTTAGTGTAAAAAATTCTAGTTTTGCTGCAACTTTAATTTTTCTTATATGCCATAACATAAGCCTGCTAATAATCAACAGTAAAATATTTGTTGAAAAGATAAAAAATTGATTAGACATTTGCATTTTAGGCACGTGTCTTTTTAATTCCTTTATTTTTTACTGTTAAAGAGTGCTGGAGCAGGTATGTTTGTATTGCATCTAGAATAGGACTATCTCTTGGTTGATTTATATCGCTTAGAGTGCATCTTATTTATTTTGTACACTTGCATAAAAACTGATCTTAAGGGCACCACCCAATAATAAGATAAGGTGGGGATTTAATCACCCTTCCTTAGCCCAAAAATCAGATCCAAGCACTCACTAACCCAAGCCTAACTTAAAATGAGTAGACGTTGGCCTAGGGACATCTCGGACTCAATTAGGAGATTATCCTAAGGGGGAAAAGTGTTGGAACTTGACTCTTGCCAAATCAGTGTCTAGGAAAGGGATTAAGGGCCGAAAGCCCGAAGGTTGGTGGTTATTTAATTAAGGAACGTCTTTTGACGAAAAACCTCCCACCAACCTTGCCCTGGCCTGGCTGAATTAGCTTGTGGTCAAAGTCTACATTAAACCTCATGTGGACAGTCTAACCAGTTAGGAGTCGTCTAGGTCTAGTCTACCCTAACTTAGGTTAGAATTTTTTCTTTCTTGTTTGTTTATTTGTGTGTTTTTCTTTCTTTTTTGTTTGTATTCCATTGTGTGATATGGCTTATAATAATAATTTTCCAACTATAATAATAATCCATATTATACATCAAACTCTTTTTCGGATATTACCAACTCGCATATCATGACTTTAACCAACCTAGTGTGCCGGATTGGTCTTATCCGAATCCATATAACCCATGTCCCCCATCGTATGACTATAATTTCCATAACGATTTCAACTCTTCACAGAGTCAGTGGGGATTCACCTACCCCGAGTCCAATTTTCAACCACAGTGTCCTCCTTCTCCACCTAGTCCACACTATTTTCAAGAGTCATACTCAGTTCCACCAGTCCAAATAGAAAACCATCAATTTTGGAATGGAGTATGCGTGAGTCCAAACAACAATCACAAAATCTGATGGACTCACATTTCAATACCACTTCCAAAACAACTCTTCATCTTTTCAACAAGACAATGAACCCATCAACTATGAAAAGATGCTAGAAGCCATGACTCATGCTCAAAATGCTAGAAATCGTGACATAGATATGATGGTCGAATCTCTACATTCCCACCGTCCTGATGTCACTTACCATTCTGTTAGAGCCGAAGAGTCATGTTATTTTGGAAATCAAAATTCTATTTCAGAACAACCATTTGAACTTACCCAAACTCCAATGATATTGATAGTTTGGCTAGTTTTCCTTTTCTTGAAATAGAACTTGAAAATGATTATGATCCTAAGCCCCAACTTAGTGATTCAATTCTATTTCCTGATTCGATTATGACTCCAGTATCTTCACCTGACTTCAATCTTTTCCCGGAGTCAACATTGGATCATGTACCAATTCATAAAGAAATTGAATCACCCATCTTTGAGGATCATGTTGAACTTGACCAACTTTACAATTTTGAAAATCTCATGGATAAATTGGCAAGTTCTCCATTTTTTGATATTGAACTCAATGAGATATGTGACCTAGATTCTCAAATCTGTGATCCAGTTCACCTTTCTGAATCAATATTGACTCCTGTTTTGTTACCAAACTTGAGTAATATTTTAGAGTCAGTTTTGATTCCTCCACCTATCATTCCTGAACTGAAATCACCCATATTAGGTCACATTCTATTGTTGGAAAATACATGTAGACTGGAGTTTCAACTTCTTGACTTGGACCCGCTTCTTGAACCAATTTCGACTCCTGAACCTTTACTTAACTTAAGTCACCTTCCCGAGTCGGTATTAGTTCCTGTCCTTCCTGAGTCCAAGTCAACTATTCTATCATTTCATACTCCATTCTGGGACGAGGTGGTTGACAAATTTGACTCCGAAATTAGTTATGGAATATGGAAATTAGATGGGGTCAAATACTTAATAAAAATCCTTTATGGACAAATCTTTTTAATGGGTTATATTAAAGATATTTCTGGGGGGTTCCTCCGAGACCCAAGAAAAGTTGATTGGGCCATGTTTCATGGACCAATCAGACCACCACCGGAACCACCACCTTAAGGTAACATTTTCCTTCCCTTTCTTCTTTTTCATGCATCTATGCATTAATTCATACATTGAGGACAATGCATGAGATAGGTGGGGGAGGGTCTAACATAACTTTTCTTTTTCTTTAAAAAAAAAAATTAACATTTTTTTTACTTTTAAAAAACTTTTTGAAAAATAGAAACAATATTTTGACTTATTTTTGTAAGAAATTAAGTTAATCTTAAGGAATAGGAAAATTCAAATTAGGATTTCTTATACTTGGTCAAAATAAGATTATTTGTTTGATTTATAGAGTTAGGAAGATAATTTGTCAAAGTAATTTAGTCTTGATCTTTACCTTGATGAAATATGCACACTTCATACATTACACACTTAGGGTTCAAAAAACAAAGATTCTTATGCCTTATAAAATATATATATATATATATAAACAAATCTAATTATTGATTAGCTAGGTGCTTTGGCCTAAGAAAGCCTAGTATTTATGCAAAAGATAATTAGATGAGTTTAAAAAAAAAAGAAAACAAAAACAAGTCTAATTATTGATTAGCTATGTGCTTTGGCCTAAGCAAGCCTTGGTATTTATGCGAAAGATGATTAGATAAGTTTGAAAAGAAAAATCCTCTGATTAAGCTGGGTATTTGTGCCTAATAAAGCATAAGTATTCACGCCTAAAAGAGGTTTATATAATAAAATCCTTAGTTTTGTGGCCTTATTTGCTCGAGTCCTTAAGTCCTTGGGGGTGTTTTCTCACCTGGTGCCCTAAGACCGTTTGGTTGGGAGTCATCGATTAATGGCTCGTTACATGGGCAGATTAGAAAGCCTAATAAAACTAAGGAATAATACCACAAAAAAAAGAAAAAAGAAAAAAAAAATAATAACAACATATATATATATATAAATAATAAGGCATAAGAGTTAGAGTTAATGAGTCCTTAGTCAAAATTTTCACAGTCACAAGTGCATATGACTTAGGGTAAAGTAATAGACTAGATGAGAAATACAATTTGACTCCTTACTTTGATTGATAACAAATTTTTGAATAGGGACTACGTTTAGGAATGAAAAATTCGGCTTTCCTATAACTTATAGATTGCTTAGATCTTACAATCATATTTCAAATATTTTTCTCTTTCAAAATGCTTTTCGAAAATACTAACTCTTTATTTTCCTTTCTTTATGGATTTTGTGGGTGTAATCCGCTGAAAACCCTCACGAGACAACACTCGTCCTTAGGGGAAACCTAGAGGTTTAACGGCTTGTTGCACATGCTCAGTGCAATCGCGCGACCTGCGAAAATGGTCTAATAATCCTTAGTATAATTTAGTTGTTTTGCTCGAGGACGAGCAAAAGATAGGTATGGGGGTGTGATTGGCTGCTAATGTTGCATATTTAATGTCACATTTCCATACTTATTTTAGAATAAAAGCCTGCATTGTCCTAATTATTTGTTTAATTTATTTGCAGGCCCAATCCTTAAGGAGATGAAGAGAAATGAGCCCAAAAGCCCACCAGAATTCTGAATTAAATCAGAGTTAATTCGTACACATAAAATCAGGACAAAATCAAGAGGTTGAAATCGGTTGAGAAGAATCCTCTCAGAATCGATCGGTTAAAGCCAAGAATCCAAGGCCATTTCGTCAGAATCCGGAGCTCAAACGACAAAACCAACAAAGGATAAAGCCAGAAAAACCCCCGTAGAGACCCACCAACAGGGTGTGGCCATCTGGCCACACCCTTGCCGCGGAAACGCGGCTTGGGCCGCGTTTCCGCGGCAATCTTGGGGAGTTAGGGGGAGCGTGAACTCCCCCGACCTCCCCGGGATTTTGGTTGTTGGGTTTATGCCTATAAAAGGCCATTATCTGCGCTAAAAATGGGAGGTGAAGGCAGATTAGGATTTAGCCTAGTTTTTCATTTCTTAATTTAGGTTTTGCTTTTCTTTTTCATGTAATTTAGTTTTCATTTATGTAATTCTGAGGAGATCAACTTTCATCGAAGAACAAGACTGAAGCTTGAGCTAAAAGTGACAATTGGTGTAAGGTTTTATTTCTTTCTTCGATTGTTATGAAATCAAATCAATGCTATTTCCTTGTATGTTCTTTTTAGTTCTCTTCTTCTTTTCTATTTTACCTTTCTTTTTGGTACAACTGTCTTCCAAGTGAGTCTAAAAGCATCGAAAGGGCCTTGCCTTCGCGAGTGCCACCGATAGCTCATGACGATGGAATTGTGAGTCTCTCTGTATCATTTCATGCTTGCGTATCTTGATGATGTAATGTGGAAGAGACCAATACTCGACTCTTATGGGCTATGCGCTAACTGCCTCCAATTCAAGGTAACATGGAAGCTAAGAACTCAAGGTAAGCTTTTGGTGAAAAGAAGGTAAATATTTGTTTTCTTTTCTTTTTCATTTCTGTAAATTAAATCACTACATCTTCCAACTCTATCATCTCCACTTCATTGTACTTAGTCACTTTTCATCGTTTTCTGATTTTCCATCTTCTTCATCTCTCGCTTTCTTCTTAACTTTAACCATTAACTTTTTTTTTCTTTTTCATAACATAAAACAGTGAAGAACTTTCACTTATTTTCTTAACGATTTCAATAAAACTGTAAACGCTTCCATCTCAAACCCTCCTTGTGGATCACGACCCGCATAGCCGTGCTATAGCGGAAGAATTGAGCACTTGCACATTTCCTTTCTTAAGTTCTATAATCTCGTATTTTGTGTGCAGGTTTAGCATCAATCAATAGTGTTAACTTGACAGCAAGAACTCCCAACCCTAACGAGGGAAGGAGAACAAGGTTATGGACTCGTCTGTTCAGAGGTGTTAAACTGGACATGACGGTTTAAGTACCATAAAGGGGAGAGATCTAGGCACCCATCGATTCAGAGGTAATATGGACATAACAATTGGGAGTTACTAGACTCAAAACCTGTCATTCAGAGGTGACGAACTGGACATAACGGTAAGGGAGTAGTCCCTACTGGACTGAAAGATGAGACTTGGCTATTGGTCGGTTCAGAGGTAATATGGATATAACCGATTAAGAAACCACCAAGCTCAAAATTTTTACTGTTTAGAGGTGACAAGCTGACATGATGGTAAAAAGAAAGAATTCTGCTAGGGAAAATTGGAATTTGATCATAAATTTCATGGGGAAATTGGTATTTCCTTGGGAAGTTATTTGAAAGAAATTGTCAGAGGTATATTGTTAACGTGACAATCAGGAAAGCCCACTGAGGACTGAAAGGGTAATAATAGACTTCAAGGGGAGTCTATCAGAAACTCACTAGGAAGTTAGAAAATGAACCTCATAAGAGGCTATAGAGAATTTAGCAATCTCTATGATGTTAGAGGTAATTATTAACGTGACATAAAGAACTCTATGGAGATTTGATAAGGAAAAAAATTCCTTGATATGGAAAAGGAGATTTTGTCAGAAGTGATTGTAACAATTTCTCCGTTTGGGGATCTGTATAAGCAACTTGTCAGAGGTGTGACGTTATTTTGACAAGGATTCATTTACTATTAGAGGTATTTGAACATAACAGCAATTTGAGTGTACTTGTCATTCTATTGAAAACAATGGCAAATGAAGTTTGATCTACTGGGGATATTAGCAAGATCTGCCAGGATACTCAAAAAGTTTTACTGTCAGACGCGTGAGTTTTAAGTATGACAGTTCTGATCCGTGATTCATTTCATTGGAAAAGTGAATGCAGCCTTTTGTGGCCCTACCATTTCATGGACGGGAATTGATAGGAGACTTTGGTGGGAAAAGCGGGATTCGGTTCCTTAGGATTTTTAGCAAATCTTCAGCTACAACGAGCTTAGTATGCCTTTACCAACTACCGTTTGAGTTGGGCTAGTCATGCTATTCTCCTCAGCATGATAAGTTGTTGAGGACTTTATATTGGGCTTAGAAGCCACTGTTTTCCTCTAGCCTTATTCACTGAAGGCTTCAGATTGTGTCACATGAAGTGAACATTTCGGTATTCCACTGGTGACCTCTAAAATCTCGTTGTGAATTAAAGAGTAAAGTTTAAACTTCATGGGAAATTTGTCGAGTAGATCGATATTCCTTATGGAGCGTCACCTTTTGTTCATCAAGACTCTGATTTTCAGCTCATCTTTGTGTCTAGATATGGAGTACAAACTTCACAGGAAATATATCGAGTAAGTTGAGATTCCTCATGAAGTTTCACTATTGTTTATTATAATCAAGACTCTAGTCACAGCTGATCATCGAATCTGAACATTAATGTGGAAACACTAGAAAGGTCATGCATGGATGCATCATGAACCTTCTTCGATGAATTCAGCTTATTCAAGATTGTCGTGAAGCCAAACTGATTTGCCAAAAAAAGAATGCAGAGGTGGTTGAAATTGATTCCACATGGGGAAAAGGACTCCTTGAGGAGATGAAATTGTCAGACGAGTCCGACTTGATGATCAGGGTGTAATGTTAAGATGATCATGTATAGTACTTCTTTGATCAGAGGATAGTGTTGACGTGATCATGGATAACACTTGTCGTTGATTGGCATCTGGAGCTTGTCACCATTTGGATTCGCAAGGCGATAAGCTCTACTCGAGTAGACTGCCTTTACTACAAAAGGTTGTCCCCAGTTGGTTGGTGGAATGACATATTCCAACCCCTGTGCATTTTCCGACGTCGTTGGCTCTTATGTCTCGTCGAGGGTCTGAATGTACTGTCACAAGTATTATTTGCTAGACCTAGTGCTTGTCGGCTATCAAATAGCGGCTGAGACAGTTATCTCCTCTTCAGAGTTGCTAAGAGGAGTTGCTAGTGCGGTGTCCTCTGCTGTGAGAGATAATACAAGACTTGCCTTTAGTTTTGGATTAGCTTGAGTCCTATTGCTTTGGCCGTTGATGGGATAAGACCCATGGCTTTTGGAAGTAGATTTGACTACCTCCATACTCCCTTTCAGGGTAGGGTTAGGCAGTGGCCTTTTTATGTTCTGACTTTAGAATCAAACACCGGCTTCAATCAGCGCTTGGATTTTGTCCTTAAGGACATTGCACCTGCAAGTAGGATGATGAACCATCCTATGAAAAAGATAATAGTTGGGATCATTCATTTGTCCCGCTTTGTCTGGGCATCTAGCCTCTGGCAACTTGAGCTTGTTGCCTTTGTTGAGCAAGTGGAAAAGTGTCATCACCTGCTCATCTTTGAAGGAGTATTGTCTTTGATACTCTAAAGTTTTGTTGGAGTTACCCTTCTTTGATCAAGTTCCTCAATATACTTCAATGTTGATATATCAGAAGATTCCGCCATGGTATACCTTTTACTGTTAATTCCCTACCTGCTTTTGGGGGTCTCAAACTTTTTAGCTGATTCTCAGCTATTTCGGCTTGTTCAACAAGATCCTTCCAAGCATGGGTTTGATGGCTTCCATGCGAACTTCCACTTTGTTGAGGAAGTTATGCCTACACGTCTGAAGCAACATAGGCAAAGGCATGCCTGCAGGGCACATGAGAGAAAGGTTACAGAATATCTCTGTGTAATCCCGTACAAATTCTCCTCCTTTCTAGACTGTCAAAAGGAGTGTGTCCATGGTCACCTCAGTATTATCCTCGTAGAATCGGGAGAGGAATCGGGTTTCCTAGTTGAGCCAGGAATTGATGGAGTTTGCAGGGAGACTCCTGAACCAATCAAAGGCTACCCCTTTGAGGGTGTCAATTAACAGTCAGACCATGACAGCATCATTATGTTGGTCCCGAGATGATGCCAATTGTGGATCTAATATACAAAGTCAACACTCACACAAGAATATTAGTATAAAGAAATAAACGTACTTGCAAATAAGGAAAAACAAATCACAGAAAAGATAACAATCGCAAACACAAGTGATTTATCCTGGTTCGGTCCTCGTGACCTACATCCAGTCCCCAAGCCACCTGCTTGAGATTTCCTTTATCCTTGACTTTGTACACCCAAAATCAACACCTTGTATCCTACTTAACAAATCCCCTTTGTCAAATGTATACAACTCTTCTTACAACCAAGAAGACCACAACACCTTGTACAAACTCTCTTCAACCCGAAGACGCTCTTGTACAATACTCCTCTTTGAGTGATTACAAACTTTCCTATAAGCCTTGATTCAGTATGTGATCATGGACAGGGACTATTATAGGTTGACTTTTAGAGATCTTCACAAAAGAGTAAGAATTGGTGAAGAACTGAAAAGTGAAAAAATAGTTTTCAGAGAACCAGAATATTTTTCAGCAGAGTTTTTGTCAGAAAACTATATATTTGAATTGGTATTTTAAACCTAATATAACAACCCTATTTATAGCTGAACTCTAGGGTTAGTTAGGGTAGTTATTAGGACCATTTTGAATGTTTAAACGTTGGATAACATTGAAGGAAATACCAGAAAACAGAAACTGTCCAACAGTCAGAAACTACCATTAGTCAACTTGAGATATGAGGTTAGTCGACTAGGGTAGGCAAATTTCTCAAGGTTAGTCGACTATAAAAAAGACCAAGTCGACTAGGTCAAGTTTGAATCAATAGACAAGTTTCTGGAAACTTAACCAAGTCGACCAGAATTATATTATAAGTCGACTAGGCCATCTATTAGTCGACTAGAAGGAGGGTATAAGTCGACTACAATACTTATTAGTCGACTATATAAACTGTTAAGTCGACTAACAGTGACAAACAGAGAGTTGGGATCTTTCAGGATAAAAGCTAGTCGACTACAGGAAAAGCAAGTCGACTATACTATGTATAAGTCGACTATAATAGAGTATAAGTCGATTAATAGGCTATGATGTGTGTGTGTGTGTGTGTCAAGGCTTTTAACATGCTATCAACAATTATAATACACATCATTATCAACTCTCTTTGGGAAGTCTTGATCATGAAGAACTCTTGAATAGACTTGTGATAGAGCTCCAAATGATATGGCTTCACAAATGTCTCATCAAAATTAAGTTCCAACACATTACCTACTACATTACCAGTTTGCGATCGGAAGTAGTAAATGTATAGATTTGGCGAGCTCTTACCATCATACTAATGCAGTGTTGGTGGCTTGAACTTTGGCAGATATAGGACTGAATCCCATTCCGAGGGTTAAGGATGGACTGCCCCTACTTTCTTCAGTTCATCCCTTTGGGTTAGGGGATGTGATCTGAGCTTGGATGCCTTTGATCACTTTGGTATCGATTGAAGAGCCCTCTTTTGAATTATTGGTCTTGGGAGATTCATTGTTGTTATTCTTCTCATTTTCGTGATTACTATCAGTTGTTTTATCATTGTTCTGATTTGTTAGGAGCTGAGCCAACATTTACTGGATGTTGTCCAAAGCTTCTTACTGGGCCTTGGAACTCCTGTGCCTCTATGCAATAACGGAGATCATCATCATTGTTGTTATCTCAGCCATGTTAGCTGATACGAACCCTGCATGCACAGAGCTGATGGTGGTGGAGAAAGTGTAGTTGTTGGCTTCTTCTTCATCATCGGACTATTAGAGTGGTGTCTCAATGGTTCGGCAATATACCTTCTGAGAAAGAAGGTTGTCCATAATTATAGGGTGTTGCTACCCTGGAATGAGTACCTTGAAAGGCACTCTTTTGTTTGACTAGAACATGACCTAAGCCGGGGCTATAACCAAAATCTGGAGAACTAAATCAGGGAGTGCGAGCCCCCTATCTCCTTCTGCGAAATCGTAGCAGATCCCTTCCTCTGCCTATCATGTTGACAGAGGCAGTTGCGAGGTGAGGCACCTTCACTGTCTTCTTTTTTTGAGATTTAGGCTTCTCAGAAGATTGGACTGATAATCGATTAAAAATTGATTGCTGATTTTAAGAAGATGTAGCAGAGAATAACCCCAAGGAATAGAGAACAGATTGCGTTGTCACTATTGACATCCCGCTTGTCCGCACTAGGATGGTGAGATGTGAACTGGCTCTTCGGAGTGGACTTTTTGCTTGTTGCTCAGTTAGTCTCTCAAGTCTGTGTTAGGTGGACCCAACCGATCCGTTAAAGAGACTTGAGGAGACTGAAAGTTAGCCCCCTTGGGTTGAGAAGCCCTTAGCTTAGCCTTAAAGTCTTTCTTTTTTGGCTATAGGCGAAGCTAGGATAGCTTCGTTTGAAAGACTAGCTTCGAAAGGTGAAACTATTAATTTAGCTCTACCTTTGGAGGAGAGCTTAGCCCTGCTGCGCAGAGTTCTTCCTTTGAGTGAGAATAAAATAGTCTTGATGTTAGCACTCAGTGGTGCTTCCTTTTTAGCCTCACGGCTAAGATCCTTAGCACTTAGTACTTTAGTTCTAGCCTCGCGGCTAAGAACTTTAGCACTAGGTGCTGGTAGTAAGAGCGACGCTGAATCAGCAACACTATTAGCACACAAAGGTGCTTTAACCTTAACCTCACATGATAAATGAGGTTGAACTCTATAAAGAATTGAATTAGCTTCACATGATGAAGCTATTTGAGAACTTAGTTCTTTGGTTCTGCCGCTAGTGGCAAACCTAGCACTGCCCAATAGTGTTGATGATGTAAGCGGGGCGGCAGTAGCTTCGCTATTAGCACAAAGTGTTTTAGCCTTAGCCTCACAGGACAGGAGGGGTTTAGTTTTGTGAAGAGCTGAAATAGTCTTGCAGTCGACTATTTTAGCTTCGCAGGAAGAATCAAAAGATCTATCTCTAGCCTCGTATGAGATTACAGATTTTACAATTTACATAGCCTTAGCGGAGGCTGTTTTAGGTTCACGAGAAACCTTTATAGGTTCGTGCACAGTGTTAACATGCTGGCGTGAGGCTATGTTAGTCCTCTGCTGAGACTGTGCTAGACTCGCATAGAGTCTGTTTAGCCCCACCTGAGATTGTAATAGGCTTGTAGAGAGCCTTATTTATCTCAACAGAGACTTGCTTCCAAGAGTAGTCGGAGGGGCTCTGGCTACGCTGACCTTCCAAAGTTTTGAGCACATGTAAAGGACTAGTGCTACTCCCAAAGAGAAGTTGTTCAAACCTCTCTTGGTCAAAGTAAATGACCAATATCTCAGCAATAGACCCAAAGGTCTGATCATTGCATTGCGACACTTAATTCTCAGCAGTGGAGAATATTGTCCCCAGCGGAGTCGCCATCTTGTTTTCTATTGAAAATTCAATAAAGGAAAAACTTATAAAATTATGAAGAGAAAATTACAAGTAATTAAAAAAATTACAAGTATCTCTTCTGAAATTCTGGGAAAGTGTGCTGGTAAGAGTCTGATCAGTGCGCGACCACTTTGTCCCGTTGATAATGCGAGCGATCGATCTTCGAATGCTACTACTTAGGAATTCCTTCTAGCCTAGTTCTAGAGATTTCTTGAGAGAGCAAGATCTTAGGGTATCAGCACCCTGAATTGATCCTTACAGGATTAGAGAAGTGATTTTCTAAATACTTGAAAGCGAGAGAGTAGATCGCTTGTTTGCTTAAGATTTGAAGCCACCAAAAAGCTTATGCTCTCCAAAAAGCCCTCTTCGACTTGAATCTCTTCAAGACCCCGAGCCTAGCCTACTAGTGGGTTATTTTTAAGCTCAATAGGGAGTTATGATTCCCTAAATTATCTCCTTTTAATGAGGATCATGGGTGTAACTAACCATTAACTCCCCCCACTAACTTAGTAGGGCAGTTACTCTCCTCAGGCGAGGCTAGCCTCCTCATACAAGGCTAGCCAGTTAGAGGTGAGGCTACCCTCCTCAAGCGAGGCTTGCCAGTTGAGGCGAGGCTAGCCCCTCAGGCGAGGCTAGCCAGTTGAGACGAGGCTAGCCAGTTGATATGAGGCTATTCAGTTGACTCGAGGCTAGCCTCCTCAGGCGACACTAACCAGTGGAGGCGAGGCTAGCCTCCTCATTTAAGGCTAGCCAGTTGGAGGCGAGGCTAGCTTCCTCAAGCGAGGCTGCACTTCAGCGGAGTTATACCAAGTTTCAGGTAAAGGTTGAAGTTAGATCTCAATAGACCAGTGTAAAGCTTCAGGCGAAGCTAGAAGAAAGCTCTCAGCAGGGTTATGCTAAGCTTCAGGCGAAGTTAGGAGTTAGCTTTTTGCGCAACTGTATAGATCTTCAGGCGAAGCTAACAGTTAGCTCTCTGCGGAGCTATGAAGAGCTTCAAAGTGAAGCTAGACAAACTTAGCCTCTTAGGTGAGGCTATCCCTTTGGGCTTATGCGAGGCTAAGTGTTGAGCTAACTTAGCGTCATAAGCCTGCTTAGACCTTTTCAAAGGCAACCTTAGCTTGCTGTCTGATCACTAGATCAGTAGAGTCCAAATTGCTGATTTATCCACGGGGATGGGCAAAAACTAGTCATCAACTTATCTGCGACTTGTCTTTTATAAATATCGACAAGTTAGACATCGTTTAGATCGGTTGAAGAGTTATCTGAGAGAGTATCTTTTTTTAGTGTCAGCACCCTTGAGCTACCTTTATTAAGGAATGATGACTTTTGAGTTACTAGTGGAATCATAAATAGGCTCCCTTGTAGTTCATTTGGAATAAGACCAAACAAGAAGAATAATCACCTAATTTACAAGAGCGTGTCCAGTTGTAAGTAGAGCCACGTCCTACATTAGACCGAGGAGGTCACTTGCCTGTTCAGATCGAGGAGATCGCCGAGAAATCTGGTTGGTGCACACTAGAGTTCTTCAACTACTGTTCATGAGGGTAATTTGGCTTTGGAATCCTTGCACCAGAGTAACCCAAATATTGCTTCAAGCACAGCGTTCAAGGACACACAGCAGCTCTGCTATTCGGGAATACTTTAACCTCGGAGTCACCTTCTCGGAGTCACTTAGATACTCAGGGACACTCCGATCTCGTGTTAAATTTATAAAGTTTAACGGAGAGTTAACTTTTCTCTAGTTTGTATTTCCCATTTTGTTCTAACAGGTTTTTCAAACAAATAATCTTCAATCTTAACTATTTAGAAATTTACCCTTCAAATCATTGGTATTACCAATTGACTCCACAAATATCTTAGGTTTAAAAATTACCCCTCTATTGTTGTCATTTAAGAATCAAAAAAACACTATCTTATTTGTTGTCAAGATGCCTAATAATTGTTAAATATGACTATTTTGCCCTAATTCTAACTCTAATACTTCTTTCTCCCCACTCTTCTTAAATGAATCTTCCAACAAAAAAATTCTATCACAAATAAAAAATGATTTAGGGGTAGGAGTGTAAATGGTACCCGATGACCTAGTAACCGACTTGAAAATAAGGCTGTTACAAATCCACAGTAAATCGGACCCGGACCTGGACCCGGACCATACTTGTTAACGAGCAGGTATATAGTGGGTGTAAAACTTAGAGCCGTTCATAAAATCGGGTAGGATTTGGGTACCTTTCATGTAAACCCGACCCAGACTCGAACCTGACCCTTTAGTCATTGGTAGGCATGGGTAGTGCTTGTGCTGCCATAACCGGACCCAGGATCAGACCTAACTGGGACCCGTTAAAATACTTGTTACTTAAATAAATAAATATACTAGTAAATATGTCTCTGTTATATCTAATTCGTTACTAAAATGAATTAACTTATTAAAAAATATAAGTTTATGTTAGAAAATATGATTTGTACAAAGAGTGGTATACGAGTTATATTATGAGTAGAATAGGAATAGGAGTAGAATTAGACTTTCTTTTATCTATATTATAGAGGAGCGGATATTGACACCCAACAAATTGATTAAGGTACCCACCAAAATTTAAAAACTTTGAGGGATCATTATAACCTTACAAAAAAGTCTAAAATACCCTTCAAGTAACCTAAAATTATAAATTTTAACCTCCATATTAATTAATACATCCACTCAAATTGATTAATACACCCACCCAACACTCCTTTAACTCCAACCCCTTTCATTATTCACCTTTAAAAAGAACTTAAAAATTTATAACTCATTCAAAATTCCAAACCTAAAAATTCATTTTTTTTCTATCTAGGGTTAGATGATTTTCTAACTATAGAAAGAACTCAAAGGAATTAAATTGCATAGATCAAAATCTAAATTTCCTCTTTTTTTGAGATGGGTTCGCAAACTGTTGGGTCAATTTTGACCAAACATATATGTATTTGTTCGGTCAAAACTGGCCAGATGTTCAGCCAGTGATAGCCGAACATTCTATATATTTTTTGCCAGCTTTGGCCAAACATGTACATATATGCTCTTATACAATATGTTTTGGTTAGCAATGTGTCAAAATTTTGATGCGTAGCCAGGGATTAACAAAAGCTTTGAGAGAATAAGGGTAGTTTTGGAAATCGGGAGAGTTTGTTTATCAATTTTGTGGGTGTATTAATCCAATGGATGCTTAATCAATTTGGTGGGTACCAATATCTGCTCATATATTGTACTTGCTTAATTAGGAGTCATATTGTAGTTGCCTAATTAGAAGTCTTATTTTAGTTGCCTAATTAGGAGTCTGTTTGGAATCGGAAAAGGAGCAGAATTTAGAGTAAACCGTACAGGTTGACATGTCTATGTTCCAGTCCTGTGAATGTATTTAATGTTTATGTGCTCCCTCGAACTACCGTTGTAGCAAAGAGCTATAACGAGTCGTATCTGCAGGGAGGGTATGCGATAGAAGCTTTGTCTGATTTTTGTAGTTCTTGTTCTTGAAAAGAAATGAAGGTTCTTCTTTGTTTAAGAATGAAAGCAAAAGAAAGTAAAGAAGAAGGTTGTGAGTTATGGTTGTTATAGTTTAAAGAAAAAGAAAATGAAAACAAAAGATGTGAGATAAAAACGGCGAAGAGGTAATGGTTTTAAGAAAAGAACGGAGTCTTGTTTAGAAAAGAAAAGAGATTGGAAAACAAGTTGTAACTTAAGAAAAGAGTTTTAATAAAGAAGGAAGATCATGACTAACTAATAACTTTACACTACTAACTTACTAATCACTTGGATGAATTGTGCCTCATGTAGATTCAATGACAATATGTCCATCTTGGTTCATCAAGTCTAAAAGATAGCCCAATTGTTGGAGTGTTCCTCACTTAACTTAGTTATGTGGCCTCCTTGGATCATGGGCCCTCAATAGATAAACAAGAATGGAACATAAGAGTTGAGATTCACAAATTAACAATGCATAACAATAATATCAAGTTCATTAGATCATCAACGTCATTGTTCTAGCAAGTATGAAATAAGAAGCTTATGCATTAAATTGTTAGCATTCCACGGTAAACTCATCATTATGTTCCATCAAGGCACTTGCCAAAGTGGCAGGGCACTAAAAGAGGCACACATGAGTCATATGAAGAGAATCACACAACTTCAATAAAATATCACTCATCTTCATTGGGAATCAAGAATACTTAGAAAGCACAAGATTAGAAATTAGATACATCCAATGAATCACATGAGTTGTATCATCCGAGAGTTAGTTGTTAGTAGTATTAAAGGTTAGTCATGTTAAAGAGTTAGCTAGCCATGAAAATGAAAAGCATGAAAGAAAGCATGGTTACACTAATTGCAAGAAAGTAAAAGCTTGGAAAACAAGAAATTAGAGGAGGAAGAATATAGAGTTTTGCATTAATTGTCACCTTCAAATACAAAACTCTTCCTCTCACCCTCTCTATTTTCTGAAACTAAGAAACAAAAACGAAAATACAAGAGAACTCTAAAAAAATCCTAAAGAAATCCTAAGCTTTTCTCCCTATTTTCTAGCTATTTTCTAACTGCTACAATTACAGGCCCTGGGGGTCATTATATAGGCACTAGAACCATAGTCTCTTTTTATCACAGTCGTAGAATGAAACGCTGCATCAATGGCCATAAGATTGCCGTGGACTCGCGGCCATAGTCGCGTTTTCATGGCAGAATCTTGGTCGTTATGCCAGCGACAGCTCTGACAACCTGGCTCTGTCCAGGTGTTCTGTAGAAGCTTCTAAAATCTAGATAATATTCTCTGGTTCTTTACAGGTGTGGGCTTATTTAGATTGGGCTTTAATTAATCTTCTTTTAATCCCTTTTAAATAGGATTTGGGCCTTCTTCTCCATTAGAGTGTGGACCGAGAAAAAGCCATTAAAAATAGTATTTTTATTGATAAATGCATAGAAATGTGATGAAAATAATACAAAACTGAATTCTAATCACACCCCCATACCAGATTTTGCTCGTTCTCGAGCAAAATAAGCAAAAAAGAAAAGTCCTAAACTAAAGTTATTTCACCACTTTCCTACGTGGCATGATTGTACTGAGCATGTACAACAAGCCGTTAAACCTCTAGGTTGCCCCTAGAGGAGGAGTGTTGTCTCCCGATGGTTTTCAGTGGATTACACCAACAAAATCCATAAAAAGGAAAAATAAATATTAGTGGTTTTGTAAACCTTATTTTAAAAGAGAAGAAATATTTTTTTTATGATCTATTTCTGTAAAAATTAAATGATCATTAGGGTTTTAGGTTGACCTAAACTATTCCTTCTTAATTATAAGTCTCCACTTGAAGTTTTTTTTTTAATTAGGGTCAAGTTTTAAGAGTAGAATATATACACTTATATGTATGAGGAATTGCACTCAGACTATGATACCTTTATATAGATATATATTATATATATATATATATATATATATATATATATATATATATATATATATATATATATATATATATATATATATATAGGGAGCTGATCCTCTAAGAACGGTTCTCACGGATTTCTGTGAGAACTTTCACGTGGATCGTCAGATCTGATAGATCAAATCAAATAAAACTAGATCTCTATCAGATCCGACGGCCCACGTGAAAGTTCTCACATAAATTCGTGAGAACCGTTCTTAGGGGATCAACTCACTATATATATATATAATATATATATATATATATATATATAATATATATATATATCAATTTTTTGTTTACTATAGACATATATGTACACTTAATATTTTTCTTAACTTCATTAGGCTTTCTAATTTACCCATGTAGCGAGCTTTGTGTAAGTTCACCTAAGGGGGGGTGAATAGGTGATGGCTAATCTAATGGTCACTTAATAACAAACAATGCGGAATTAAAACTATTAATGACCTAAACAAAACTCTTACACTAAACACCACGTTTAACACAAGAGTGTAGTCAAATTCCCCGTGAAGGGCTCTGGACTAACTCCTCTAGATTCCCCTCGATAAGGGTTGAGGTGCCGCGTTGGCTCTCTTGGTTGAATACGAGAGTTAGCAAACAAACCGAAGCAAGTATATCAATGAGCACACAATATATCAAGCATGTAAAGATAAAACAAGTAATAGCATGCAAGATATAAACAAGAGACAAAGAGAGAGAGAGTGAGCAATCGCAAACACAAGGGATTTGTTTCGAGTTTCGAGCACCCTTGCTATACATCCCCGCCTCCGACACACGAAGGATTTTCACTATAATCGATCCCACCGGATCACTCGGTGCTGCAACACCTACAACTCTCGGACTCCCTAGTCCGTACACACCGCAAGCCCACGGCTCGCCGAGGCCGCACCTCAAACCAAGAGTTCACACATGAACTCTAAACAACGCGAACACACTTGTCCGCCTCCTCAAAGTACAAGATGAAAACTTGGTGATCTAAACACTTTGATCACCAATAAACATTTTCACAAAAACACTCCTATAGAATGAATATGTCAATGGGTTGCTCAAATGTTTGTGAGAAAAAACAAGGATGAGAGTGGTGGAGGAAAACTCAAAGAAATTCACTTTGAAAACACTCTTGATAAACTCTCCTTTTAATTGGAAGTATTGGCTCTAAATTTTGTGGAGATAAACCTCTTAAAAGAGTATGAAAAACTGGCACAAAAACTCTCCAAAAATCTTAATCAAAACAGCCCCCAAATGCCCCTTTTTATAGAGTCTGGAAAACTAGCCGTTGGGGTCTGTCAGGCCTGTCGGTCGACCGCCCGGTCGACCGGCCAACGGTCATATGCAGACCGTTGTGCCATCGGTCGACCGGCCGGTCGACCGAGGTCAGATACAGAGAGCAAGTCTCTCTGTCCGGTTGACCGCCCGGTCTACCGGGGCCTTTCTAGAGAGCAGAGCTCTCTGGACGGTCGACCGGGTGGGTCGACCGGCCACCTGCCAGGTCAAGGCGTGCACGTCTGTGCACGTCGGTCGACCGACTTCAGCCCCAGTCAACTAGTCGACTGGCTGAAGCCTGGAACAGAAAATCTGGGGATTAAAACTTGGTCTTTTTGGCTCAAATAAAATCCCATAAAATACTGAAAAATCTACAGAAATAGTTTCAGTGTTATACTTTAATAAACAAACATGCTTTCACAAAATCAAGGCATATTACAAATGATTTGAACAATTTTTGTAAGTTGGAAATATTTGTTCAAAACAAAAACGGTATTTTCCAAACTTGGTTTTCAAAACATCTCCAAATACAAAAACAAGATATTTAAACTCATTTGAAGCATAGAGTGTATGGATATGATCCACTACACAAACATGGTGAAATATCTATGTTTTTGACATTAAGCACTAAACATGATTTTGGTTAAAAGATATGAAAACTAGAAAACCAAAATCCAAACATGTATTTTCTAAAAACGAAAATCTTTTGTAAAAACAAAACTATCAAGAGTGTGTGTGTATATGATACTTGAGCAATCCACCAACTACTCTATCCTTTACATTTTATCTAAAAATAAAATCTTCTAAAACAAACCTAGACTCAAGTCTTCATCTTCTTGAAGTCTTCACTTGAAGCCTTCTTGACTTGGTCCAAACACCGTGCTGGCTCCAAAACTTGACTTTAAATCCTTTGTTGAAGCTTTGCACATACTAAGATCTTGATCATAAATCTGTCACTAATTAAACACAAGATCATTAGTAAACATAACTACATGAGTTGATCATCATCAAAACTAGAGTGATAGGCCTTTGGGCCAACAATCTCCCCCTTTTTGATGATGACAAAACTCATGAAGTTATATATGCATGGATTAAAGTAAAGCTTCAAAGAAGCTCCCCCTTAACTCATGCATAACAAATAAACAAATAGATATGCAATGAATGCTCATAAACATGTATGCAAATATATGGAGATAAACATGCTAACAAGCATAAAACAAAACAATTTCTTTTTCTCCTATTTGCAAAACAAAATATATATGCATAAACAATCATTTTCACAAAACATGCATATAAATTCAAAATCTTTCTCAAATACTTCTCCCCCTTTTTGTCAATCATCAACAAAGGGGTTAAAGCGAAAACAAAATTTTTCTCCCCTTTTTGTCATAAACAAAGAGATCAATAAAGGGGTAAACTCAAATCAATAAATAGTTATATGCGATATACATTCATGAAGAGGAAGACGGTTAAGTAACTTCCCTACTCATATACATTACATGAAAGAGAGATGACAAGCCCTAATTCACATAACTTATAATATGTAATGTATAAGAGGAGATGTGAAGCTCTCTCTACACACGTGTACCACATAAAGAAGAGTTGTCAAGCTCCTCAATATACAATACACTCAACATGAATCTATATGTAGAAGAGATGTTAAGCTCTCCTTGCATATAGGAAATACATATCAAAACATGTTTTTAATTTCTTTTTTAATTTTTCTTAAACAAAATTTTTAAACGTATCAGAGCTTTTGTAAAACAATCAAATTTTAAGATACCAAATTGAAAATAATTATTATTGTAAATCATATTGATACCAATTGAAATTAAACAAAATGAAGTTGAAACATATTGATACCAATAGTAAACATAATGATCAAAAAAATTTTATTTTTCATCATAAACTTTGTGCTTTAAAAATGTGAACCAATTATAAGTTAAGCACATATATATGTATGGAAATGATAATACCAATTGACATTGATACATACATATATAATAAACAAAATATGAGTATATACAAATTATCAATTTAGATACCAATTGAAAAGATCCAATGATACCAATTGAAAATAACAATGTAAATCATGTATATAACTCATAACCTTCCACCCTTCATATGCACAAGATAAAAGATTTTCAATAAGGCTTACAAGGCATACTCGCCCAGCCATCCGCCCAAAAAATATGGATAGGAAGGGGTTTTCAAAATAGGATTTGAAAACATTTTATAGTGAAAACCACTACTCATATGAAGAATGATTAACTAGTTAAAATAATTTTTAAAAAACTAGTTAAAGATCCTTCAAAACATGAAAACAAATCATATATTTTTCATGAATCATACCAAATACACAAGAGTTGCCACTCAATACGATAAAGCTCAAAAAGAATCATGAAACAAAGTCATGAATAATCAATTAAAGTGTGAGTGTACAAAAATCATGTGTTTAGTATTTTCATGAAAATAGTCAATGAAGCTCAAAACACAAATATCATTTTTTTTAAACAAATCATGAAAATTCATTTTTCATTTTTTTAAAACAAACTTCTAGGTATATGTATGATTTATCCAATCCTAACAATACACATACATATCCCAAACATAAAAGAGTCTATCAATAATATTTGCATGAAGGCAAGAGACTTACGGGTTTACATGTATATTTATTAGATTTGAATAAAAAATACATATACATGAAGTAAAACATAAAAATAGGCAAAACAAGTATAAATGAAAGAATCATCAAAACTAGGCTATACATGTGCATATAATGGGTACAAATGAGCATGAAGTGCAAACATATATGAATCAATTTATTCTCACTATTTGTACATGTATAAATACAAGTTTTGATAAAAACTACATTAGTATATACCACATGAAGCACATAAAACATGAACATGCTAAAAATATGATATATGAACAAGCATGTAAATAAATTAGGAGTTTAGAAATAGTTACCAAACCAAAGAACTATTCTAAATCTCCAAAACATGGTGGCCTTTCCACCAAAACTCCTTGATAGTGGTGCATCAAATGTATGTCCTTTTAGTCCACGTGCAACCACCATCAAGGCACCAAATCTCTCACAGCTTGTGAGAGCCCTCACCTACATCAAAAACAAACGGTGGGGACTTTGGTACCCATTTTCTTTTGGCTCCTTGAGGGTTAGTCTTGTAAGGAACCCAAAAATTTTTATGATTAGCAAAATTTAAATGATGTATCCTATCATAACAAAACTTTGCTAAATGGCCTTTGCGGCCACAATGTGTACACTTGTACACCTTAGGATGCATATGGGTGTGGGTGTGGTAATGTCGTTCAACATATGCATGATGATGATGTGCATGAATATGTGGAGTTTGCTTCTTTGAAAACAAAGACTCCAATCTAGTGTGGTTAAATGCACAAGAGCTCAAGGTTGAGCTCAAACTATTAATTTTATTTTTCAAAATATTAATCTCACTATCTTCAATGGTGGCATGTAGAGAAAGGTGAGATAAAGAATCATTTTTCTTTTTAGAAAAACTTTCTTTTTCTTTTTCACAAATTTTTCTTTTCAAAGAAGTGCTTTCATTTAAAACAATTTCTTTTTATTTTTCCACCAACACAATTTATTTTTCAAACTTGTGTTTCCTTCACAAAGATCACTCAATTTGGAAAACAAGGAAACATTTTCATTTTTCAAATCATCCTTTTCTTTTTCTAAACATGCAATCTTATTTTTAAATGAATCATTTTCTATATGCATGCAATCAAATTTCTTTTTCAAAATTTTATTATCTTTTCTTATCATGTCATATTTTTCAAGAAGTAATTTACAAAATGAAGTAAGCTCATCATATGACATGTTTTCATCATCTAGCTCGGATTCGGTGTTTACCTCAAGGGGGTTATCCCCTTGGACCATGTAGCACTTGTTGGAGGTGTCACTTCCAACGTCCGAATCGCTCCCAGCATAATATAGATCCTTTTCGCTAAGGGAGGTGATGATGTTCCAAGCTACAAAAGCCGAATCAATGTTAGAAACCCGAGAAAGATATTCATCATTTAGGGTACATTTCAAAGTATGAATGACTTTTGAGTTAGCCTCAATATACTTGCTATCATTAACATATGAATCTTTAATTGTAGCAAGATAAACATGAATACCTAGGGCCTTGAGGTACAAGGACATCTTAACCTTCCAAATTTGGATGTTAAGAATGTCAAACATGGGTGGTGACATGAAATCCATGGTGTGTGTACAAATATTGTGATTAGCCTAAAAATGAGGATCTTTAACTCTAGGTTGTAAGACCCAAAACAAGAGCACTTGGCTCTGATACCAATTGTAAGTTCACCTAGAGGGGGGTGAATAGGTGATGGCTAATCTAATGGTCACTTAATGACAAACAATGCGGAATTAAAACTATTAATGACCTAAACAAAACTCTTACACTAAACATCACGTTTAACACAAGAGTGTAGCCGAATTCCCCGTGAAGGTCTCTGGACTAACTCCTCTAGATTCCCCTAGATAAGGGTTGAGGTGTCGCGTTGGCTCTCTTGATTGAATACGAGTATTAGCAAACAAACCCAAGCAAGTATATCAATGAGCACACAATATATCAAGCATGTAAAGATAAGACAAGTAATAGCATGCAAGATATAAACAAGAGACAAAGAGAGAGAGAGAGTGAGCAATCACAAACACAAGGGATTTGTTTCGAGGTTCGAGCACCCTTGTTATACATCCCCGCCTTCGACACACGAAGGATTTCCACTATAATCGATCCCACCGGATCACTCGGTGCTGCAACACCTACAACTCTCGGACTCCCTAGTCCGTACACACCGCAAGCCCACCGGCTCGCTGAGGCCGCACCTCAAACCAAGAGTTCACACACGAACTCTAAACAACGCGAACACACTTGTCCGCCTCCTCAAAGTACAAGATGAAAACTTGGTGATCTAAACACTTTGATCACCAATAAACATTCTCACAAAAACACTCCTATAGAATGAATATGTCAATGGGTTGCTCAAGTGTTTGTGAGAAAAAACAAGGATGAGAGTGGTAGAGGAAAACTCAAAGAAATTCACTTTGAAAACACTCTTGATAAACTCTCCTTTTAATTGGAAGTATTGGCTCTAAATTTTGTGGAGATAAACCTCTTAAAAGAGTATGAAAAACTGGCACAAAAACTCTCCAAAAATCATAATCAAAACAGCCCCCAAATGCCCCTTTTATAGAGTCTGGAAAACTAGCCGTTGGGGTCTGTCAGGCCTGTGGTCGACCGGCCAACGGTCATATTTCAGACCGTTGTGCCATCGGTCGACCGGCCGGTCGACCGAGGTCAGATACAGAGAGCAAGTCTCTCTGTCCGGTCGACCGCCCGGTCGACCGGGGCCTTTCCAGAGAGCAGAGCTCTCTGGACGGTCGACCGGGTGGGTCGACCGGCCACCTGCCAGGTCAAGGCGTGCACGTCTGTGCACGTCGGTCGACCGAACCGGTCGACCGACTTCAGCCCCAGTTGACTTGGTTGGTCGACTAGCTGACTGGCTGAAGCCTGGAACAGAAAATCTGGGGATTAAAACTTGGTCTTTTTGGCTCAAATAAAATCCCATAAAATACTGAAAAATCTACAAAAATAGTTTCAGTGTTATACTTTAATAAACAAACATGCTTTCACAAAATCAAGGCATGTTACAAATGATTTGAACTATTTTTGTAAGTTGAAAATATTTGTTCAAAACAAAAACGGTATTTTCCAAACTTGGTTTTCCAAAACATCTCCAAATACAAAAACAAGATATTTAAACTCATTTGAAGCATAGAGTGTATGGATATTATCCACTGCACAAACATGGTGAAATATCTATGTTTTTGACATTAAGCACTAAACATGATTTTGGTTAAAAGATATGAAAACTAGAAAACCAAAATCCAAATATGTATTTTCTAAAAACGAAAATCTTTTGTAAAAACAAAACTATCAAGAGTGTGTGTGTATATGATACTTGAGCAATCCACCAACTACTCTATCCTTTACATTTTATCTAAAAATAAAATCTTCTAAAACAAACCTAGACTCAAGTCTTCATCTTCTTGAAGTCTTCACTTGAAGCCTTCTTGACTTGGTCCAAACACCGTGCTAGCTCCAAAACTTGACTTTAAATCCTTTGTTGAAGCTTTGCACCTACTAAGATCTTGATCATAAATCTGTCACTAATTAAACACAAGATCATTAGTAAACATAACTACATGAGTTGATCATCATCAAAACTAGAGTGATGGGCCTTTGGGCTAACACTTTGAACCGATGACTCTCAGACCAGATGATCTTAGGGTACCAGATGAGAAACATTCCTCAAGTTCAAGGACTCAAGTAAACAAGCTACAACTTAACCACATTTAGGCGTGACTGCTCATGCTTCCTAAGGCACAACTAACCAGCTTAATTGGTGATCAAGTGTTTATTTATTTATTTATATTCATATATATATATATATATATATATATTATTATTATATATATATAAATAAAGGTATTTAGGTCTTTGTTTTAATCCCTCAACATGTAAATGTATATAATATGTTGGAAAATTCAAAATCCAATTATCTTTCTACTCTCTATTTTTTAACCTAAAAATTCAACAATTCTTCTTATTTTAAATTATATTAAGAAATCCTAGTTTAGAGTTTTCTTAATTCTTAAGATCAAGTTAATTTTCTTAAAAATGGATCAAAATATATATTTTTATATTTTATTATTATTTTTTATAATGGAAAAGATATTTCCTAAAAGAAAAGAAAAATCTAAACAAAATCCTAAAAGAAAGAAAAAAATCTAAAAAAGCATCAATAAGAAAGAAAAAATCTAAATCTAAAAAGAAAATAAGAAAAAATATCTATGTTAGTTCCCTCCCCCCACACCTATCTCATTCATTGTCCTCAATGTATGCAATATGAAATGAATATATGAAATAAGGTAAGTGAAAAGGATGTCACCCTCGCCTATGACTCTTATCGGCCAAAGTGCTAGGGCCGACCACCGTGTCCTGTAGATCTGAGATCTACCAAAGAGGATGACTGTGCAAAAATTGGGCGGCGCAGGAAGCTTCAGAAATGACGTGGACACGCAGTAATATCAGGGATTCCGTGGCAAAATTGAGAAGGCAAGGGCTGAGTTTTCTTGCGGGGTAGCACGCTCTCTTCTCTCCAGATCTGGTTTTAGTTTTAGGATTGAGGCACGGGAGGGGGATAGGAGGCTATTTATAGAGAGGGGAGAGGGTGAATTTCTTTTTTTTCCCCCTAAGTAAGGTCAAAATTTCCTATACTAGAGTTTTGTTTTTGTATTTTTTTAAAGAAAAAGATGAGTATTTATACAAGAGGAAACCCTAGTGGTTACATAACAATTAAGTCTAAATTTGTTCTTTGTTTTTCTAACAATTTTTTTATTTTTATTTTATCATTTATTTTTATTTTTATTTATATTTTTTATATTATAGGAAAAGGAAAAGAAAAAGGTGGTATTTACAAAAAGGCATCCCCTAAAAATATTTTACAATGAATGGCAGGGGAAAATCAGAGAAAGGCCTGATCACGTGTATACTGGGTCATAGAGACCCAGCTGAAAAGTTTCATTTGGTTCAGGCTCGGTGGTGAAGAACGGTTTCAATCTCTATCCATTGACTTTAAATACATTATCGTTCTTCATATCTGAGATTTCCACTGCACCATATAGAAAGACAGTTTGTACCAGAAAGGGTCCTGACCATCGTGTCTTTAATTTTTTGACAAAAAGGTGGAGCTTAAAATTGTATAGCAGAACCTTTTGTCCTAGGACAAAATTTTCCTATATATGAATTGATCATGGAAAGTTTGGTTCTGCTTTTAGAAATTTGAGTGTTGTCTAGGCTTCATTTCTTCTCTCTTCTAACTCAAAAATCTATAGTTTTCGTCAGTCATTTGCTTTGTTCAAGTCAAAATTGAGTTGCTTAATATCCCACAAAGCACGGTGCTCTAGTTCCACTGACAGATGGCAAGATTTTCCAAACACAACTCGATATGGAGACATCTTTAGAGCAGTTTTGAAGGCGGTCCTATAGGCCCAGAGTGCATCAATAAGCTTAACCGACCAATTTTTCCTATTCTGCCCCATGGTTTCCTCCAGAATGAGTTTGATTTGTCTATTAGTTCCTTCGACCTGCCCGTTCGTCTGAAAATGGTATGTCGTGGATAATTTGTAAGAAATTGAGTACTTTCGCATTAAGGCTTCAAAAGCCCGATTGCATAAATGAGTCCCATTGTGGCTTATTATTGCACGAGGGGCTCTGAAGCGCGAAGTGATGTTTTCTCTCAAAATTTTGATGACAACTCGGTTGTCATTCATTCTTGTTGTCACAGCTTCTACCCACTTAGAAACATAATTTACGGCAAACAAAATGAATTGGTTACTGAAAGAATTCAGGAAGGGTCCCATAAAGTCGATGCTCCACACATTGAAAATTTCTACTTCTAAAATTGGGGTAAGGGGTATAATATCCTTACTTGTTATTCGACTTGTCATTTGACATCTTGTACAAAGTTACAAAATTTGAAGGAGTCTTTAAATAGAGTGGGCCAGTAGAACCCACTCTATAGAACTTTCTTAGCATTCTTGCAGGGACCAAAGTGTCCACCGCATGCAAAATCATAACAAAAAGTCAACACACTATGGTGCTCATCCTCAGAAAGGCACCTTCTAATGATCTGGTCAGGGCAACATTTGACTAGATACGATTCATCTCAGAAGAAAAATCGTATTTACGTGAAAAAGCGATGTTTGTCCTGTCTTGACCAACTAGAAGGTGTTTGCCCAGTTGCAAGATAGTTTACAATGTCAGCATACCAGGGCTCTTTACACATCACTAGGATGTATTCGTGAGGAAAGTTCTCATTAATCGATATTATTTCCACAGTTGCATTTGGGATTCTCGACAAATGATATGCCACCACATTTTTCAATGCCCTTTTTGTCTTTGATTTCTAAATCAAACTCTTGCAAAAAAAGACTCCAATGAATGAGACTAGCCTTAGCATCCCTTTTTGCATCAAATATCATAGGGCGGAACGATCGGTGAACATTGTTGTTTTGGACCCGAGTAGGTATTACCGGAATTTCTCTAATGCAAATACAACTGCCAAAAATTCCTTTTCAGTTATCGTGTAATTGAGAGTTGGGCGTCATTTAGCACTCTACTCGCATAATAAATCACGTGTTGTCTGTTATCGATGCGCTATCTTAGGACAGCACCAATGGCATAATCGGAGGCGTCACACATGACTTCAAATGGTTTAGTCCAATCGGGTGCCGAAATGATCGGGGTAGAGACAAGTTCTTGTTTTAACTTCTCCCAAGCTTTTAGACATCCTTCATCAAAATGGAACGGCACATCCTTAGCTAATAGATTAGTAAAGGTCTAGCAATCTTGCTAAACTCTTTTATGAATCTTCTACAAAAACTGGCGTGCCCTAGAAAAGATCTGATGTCTTTTATGCATTTTGGCTCAGAGAGTTTGGCATCACTTTCACTTTTGATCTGTCAACCTCAATTCCTTTCTTTGAGATTTCATGCTCAAGGACTATTCTATGTTTGACTATAAAGTGATACTTTTTTCAGTTAAGTGTCAAATTCTTTTCCATGCATCTTTTGAGAACCAATTTGAGATGATGCAAGTATTGGTCAAAGGAATCTCCATAAATTGAAAAGTCATCCATGAATATCTCCAAAAATTGTTCCACCATGTCCGAGGGCAGACTAAGCAGAGTGTTGCATAATCCAAATGGCATCCTACGATATGCAAACGTTCTAAAGGGACAGGTGAAAATCGTTTTCTCTTGGTCTTCGGGAGCGATGAGAATTTACTTGTATCCTGAAAATCCATCCAGAAAATAATAATACTCGTGTCCAGCCAGTCTTTCTAACATCCGATCGATGAAGGGAAGAGGGAAATGCTATTTACATGTGGCGGAGTTCAGCTTGCGTTAATCAATGCAAACTCGAATCTTCATTGGAAGATGAGTTTGTACTAATTCTTTCTTATCATTTTCTACCACAGTAAAGCTGGCTTTCTTGGGCACAGCATGGATAGGACTCACCTATTGGCTATCAGATATGGGATAAATTATCCCATTGTCTAGGAGTTTAAAGATTTCTACACGAACAGCCTCTTGCATGATGGGATTGAGTCTATGTTGTGGGTCTCGTTTGGGTTTTGCCTCTTTTATTAGATAAATGAGGTGTTGCACAATTGATGGGCTGATCTCCTTGATGTCGGCCATGGTCCAACCAATGGCCTCTCTATTTTCCCTCAACACTGCAAGAAGATCCTCTTCTTATTTTTTCGTTAAATGGAAAGCGATGATAACTGGAAAACCTTTTTTCTCACCCAAATGCTTGTACTTGAGGTGATTGGGAAGAGCTTTCAGTTTGGAAGAGGGGATTTGCTCCATTGAGGGTTGTTCTTTCTGGAAAGGGTTGATCGGGGTTGCGTTCGTTGCTCATTCTACTGCGTAGTCAACTATTTGGTCAAGATTGAAGTCATTTGACTCCAAATCGAATTCGTGATCACTCTTATTTTGGCTCTTCCTCAGGTTCACTGGTTAACCCCTCAATCAAGTTCACTTTGAATGCTTGGTCATCCAAATCTCGAGGTTGTTTTCACAAGTGAAAAATATTTGCCTCCTTAGTCATGTCTCCAAAAGTTAAGCGCATTGACCCGTTCCTACAATTTATGATAGCATTTCCTATTTCTAGGAAAAATCATCCTAAAATGACTGGGGTCTGAGTTTTCGGATTCAGCACGGGTTATGTTTCCAAAATAATGAAATTCATGGGGTAGATGAACTCCCCGATCCGCATAAGACATCAGTGATTTTCCCTTGGGAACTTTCACTGATCGATTAGCTAATTATATCATAACCCATGTTGAATGGAGGTCGCCCAACCCGATTTGCTGATACATGAAAAAGGGGAGTAAGTTGATATTTGCTCTCAAATCAAGTAGTGCCATGTTGATGATGGTTTGTCCTATTATACATGAAATGGTTAGACATCCGGGTCTTTGTACTTCACAGAAATGGGTCCGGATAGCAACTCACTGATGTTGTGGTAAGGAAAACCTTTTTGGGAATGTTTATTTTTCTTTTCTTTATGCACATGTATTTTAAGAATTTTGCATATGATGGTACTTGTTGAATGGCGCCAAGAAGTGGCACATCTATTTGTACTTGATTAAACATTTCTCTTATCTTTTTCATTTGAGCATTTGTCTTACTATTTGTTAGCCTATTAGGGAATGGTGCAATAGGCTTGTATGTTTGCTCAGGTGATTTCTCTTTTTCTTCAGAGCTCGAGGTGGATGGTTGTGAACTTGATGATAAAGATGGGTCATTTGAAACTGTTTTTTGTTGTGTGAACATTGGAGGATTGGACACTGGGAGATTGAAAACTGGAGGATTGGAAACGTGATTGTCTACTTGCTTTTCAGATCTTAGAATGTGAACAGTATTGCATTGTTTCGGAATAATGTCTTCGGCTTCATGAATAGGAAAGGAGTTCTTTTGATTAGGTAAAGGCTGACTTGGTAATGCTCCTTTTTGTCTTTTATTTAGAGAGTTTGTCAGTTGACTAATATGAACTTCTAGCCTATATATAGCCTGATTGTGACTGTTCATCATTGAAGCTTGCATTTTAGATAAGGTTTCCAGAGCTTTTTCCAAAACTGATATCTTTTTCTTTGGATGGTGTTGTTGTTGGAAAGTGGGCTGAAAATTATGCTAATAGTTTGGTTGAAAATTGGGTTGATGACTTTGAGTAGTGAATTAGTGGGAAAAGTTTTATCTCGGCTGCTCGGGACCAGACTGACTCCATGAAAAGTTGGGACGATTCCTCCATCCCAGGTTGTAATTCTTGGAGTAAGGGTTGAAATTTGGTCTTGTAAAGGCTGCGTTCATACTATCGGGTAGCATCTGTTGAGCTTGGTATATAGGACACTCTTCAAAAATGCGAGTCAAGGTATGGCAGTAGGTATAACCCGGATTTGACATCTGGGATGGGTTAATCAAGTTCACCGAGTTTTGTTCCCAAACCTCTAACAGTTCTAGTCTCCTCATCAGCTGTGAAATTTTGGCTTTGGTAGCTATGGAAGACTCAATGAAATTCATACCAGTTCTGAATGTTGTGGGGTTAGTCTTTTCAAGACAAGATTCCCACTAAATTTTCTTTTCAGCTAAGGCTTCGAATAAATCCCAACCCTGATTCTCGTCTTTTTTAAGAAATCTCTTTGACACATGGTCTCAAGGAGCTTTTTGGTTTGGTAGTCTAGACCATCGTAGAGAATTTAGAACTGCCGCCATTTCTCTATTTCATGGTGAGGACACTGGGCTAGAAGATCTTTAAACTTTTCAAAATATTTCCAGAACTGTTCATTAGTCTCTTGTCTAAACTGCATTATATTCTGCCTGATAAGGACAGTTTTATGGATTTGGTAGAATTTTTTAAGGAAAACCATACAAATCGTCCAAAGATGAAATCGAACTGACGAGTAAGCTATACGCCACTTCTTAGCTATATCCCTAAGGGCAAAGAGAATGAATCTCAATCTTACGGTATCTTCCCCCATTTGGGAAAATCGCATCATCAAACACATACTTCTTCAAACTCTCGGATGAAGAAATATGCATCCTCAGACTCTAAGCCATGAAATCTAGGAAGGGTGTTTATAAATTAGGGTTTAAGCTCAAAGTTGTTACCATTGGCTTTTGGTGATCAAAAGCAGGAGGGAAGTGATGTTCTAATCGGGTAAAACTTGTCCTGAAGTAACACGTGGTTGGCCATGATTGGGTTAAACTCAGGAGGTGGTGTAGGTGCAAGTGGAGTGTTAATAAAGAAGGAAGATCATAACTAACTAACAACTTTACACTAATAACTTACTAATCACTTGAATGAATTGTGTCACATGTGGATTCATTGGCAATATATCCATCTTGGTTCATCAAGTCTGAAAGATAGCCCAATTGTTGGAGTGTTCCTCTCTTACCTTGGTTATGTGGCCTCCTTGGATTATACGCTCTCAATAGATAAACAAGAATAGAACATAAGAGTTGAGATTCACAAATTAATAATGTATAACAATAATGTTAAGTTCATTAAAACAACAAAGCCATTATTCTAGCAAGCATGAAATAAGAAGCTTATGCATTAAATTGTTAGCATTCCAAGATAAACCCATCATCCTGTTCCATCAAGGCACTTGCCAAAGTGGCAAGGCACTAAAAGAGGCACACATGAGTCACATGGAGAGAATCACACAACTTTAATAAAATATCACTTATCTTCATTGGGAATCAAGAATACTTGTAAAGCACAAGATTAGAAATTAGATGCATCCAATGAATCACATGAGTTGTATCATCCAAAAGTTAGTAGTTAGTAGTGTTAGAGTTAGTTAGCCATTTTAGAGAGTTAGCTAGCTATAAAAATGTAAAGCAAGAACTAATTACAAGAAAGCAAAAGCTTGGAAAACAAGAAACTAGAGGAGGAAGAACATGGAGCTTTGCATTGATTGTCACCTTCAAATATAGAATTCTCCCTCTCACCCTCTCTTTATTTTCTGGAACTAAGAAAGAAAAAACGAAAATACAAGAGAATTTTAAAAAAATCCTAAAGAAATCCTAAGCTTTTCTCTGTATTTTCTAGCTATTTTCTAACTATTACAATCAGAGGCCCTGGGGGGTCTTTATATAGGCACCAGAACCCTAGTCCCTCTCCATCGCAGCCGTAGGATGAAACGCTGCATCAACGGCCACAAGATTGTCGTAGATCCGCGCTAGAGCCGCGTTTCTATAGTAGAATCTTGGTCGTTGTGCAAGTGACAGCTCTGACAGCCTGGCTCTGTCCAGATGTCCTGTAGAAGCTTCTAAAATTCGGAGAATATTCTCTGGTTCGTTACATGTGTGGGCTTATTTGGAATGGGCTTCAATTAATCCTTTTTTAATCCCTTTTTAACTAGGATTTGGGCCTTCTTCTCCATTAGAGTGTGAACTAAAAAATTTAAGAGAAAATGCCATTAAAAACAGTATTTTTATTGATAAATGCATAGAAAATGTGATGAAAATAATACAAAATTGAATACTAATCAGAGTCATAGGAGTTTTACTTGTATTATGAGTTGTAATTGTATTTACCTATAAATAAGAGTATAGAGAGAACTCATTAACTCTCTAATTTTCATACTCTAAATCTTCTCAAAGTATAAAACCTTACGCTTCTTGATCATTCACTACTTTCAGTGTCATCATCTCCACTTTCCATCAAAAGCTCATCTTCGACATCTTCTCGCTCTTCTTTTTTTTCCTTATATTTTCAAATCTAATCTAAATTCAAATCTATAAAAATAAAAAAATAAAATAAAAAAACTTTACTATTTACGTGAATAGTAACAGTAAAAGAAAAAGGAGCGAAAGAGGTTCGGTGTTTGTTAGGTTATTCTTTTTTGGATTATGTATTCTTTTTTAATACTTAGAGTTTGGTGATTTTGTATGAGTTTGTTTTAGATCCGAGTGAGGATCATTCGTTTGGGTTATTCGTTGGGTGTTTAGATTCCAAGGAAGGATCATTTGCTTAGAAATTTTGGCGTGTTTTGATCCCATGGAGAATCATTTGCTTGAGTACTTTGGCGTGTTTAGTTTCTGAAGGAGGATCAGTTTCAGAAAAGAGTTTAGGAGTATGACAGAAGAGGAGTATGCACGCTAATATTTTCAGATATTTCATGCCATCTAGATGTTATCTTCTGAATAACTTACTCAGCAATTTCAATAGTTTCAAATGTTTCAACGGTTTTTGATTGCCCAAATGTCATCTTTTTCCTTCACAACTACTCTGGTACATACAATTAACCCAACAACTTGTCTTATATCATCTTCTCCTACTTGAATTATATATTCAAGGGCTTCTGATCACATAATTGGGAGCATAATTATTGTATCCTCTCTTGATTCTATTTGTTTTCTCTCTGTTACATTAGTCGATGGTTCTATTTCTTTTGTCCATGACATAGGATCTGCTTATGTTACATCTTCCCTATTTCTATCATTTGTAATTTATATTCTAAACTTTCTTTTCAATTTACTATCAGTTAGTAAGATAACTAGAGCACTAAATTGTTTAGTAAAATCTTATCCTTCGTTTTGTGAATTTCAAGAACTTGAAACGAATAAAATGATTGGCACCGAGAGTGAGAAAGATAGGTTGTATTACCTGAATTTGGTCTCCAAACTAGTGGCATGCTCTGATTCTGTTTCACATTTTGATCATCATTGTCGGTTACGCCATCTCTCTCTATCAGTTTTAAAAGTTTTGATTCCTGAGTCTAGTCAAACTGAGTCTTTAGAATGTGAGTCTGTCAACTAGGGAAGCATCATCGAATATCTTACCCTAGTAAAATAATTAAACGGGCTAATAACCCATTTAATTTGTTCATTCAGATGTATGGAGTCCATGTTCAATAAAATCCAACTTGCTTTTCAGTATTTCATTATTTTTGTGGATGATTACTCACATGTTATTTGGCTTTATCTCATGAAATCTTGATCTGAGATTGTTTCTATATTTCAAAATTTTTGTTCTGAGATTAAAACCCAATTTAACACTTCTGTGAAAATCTTAAAATATAATAATGCTAAGAATATTTTAGTTCATCTTTCACAAATTTTATAACTGAGTATGACATTATTCATCATTTCTCATATGCATACACTCCTCAACAGAATGGTGTCGTTGAATGTAAAAAAAAGTCATTTGCTTGAAATTGCTCGCACATTGCTTATTCATAGAAAAATTTCTAAATATTTTGGAGTGATATAGTTCTTACATCATGTTATTGTTGTTCCAAAGGCCATCACTATAGTTTTGATGATGACTAACTCATGCAATTATTGTACTAATGATCTTGTGTTTAACAAGTTTCAGATATTGATCAAGATCTTAGTCGGTGCTTAGCTTCAACAAAAGATTGGAAATCAAGTTTGAAGCTAGCAAATGTTGATTCAAGAGCTCGCACGTCAACATCGCCTCAAGTACTCAAGATGGAGTCAAGCTCATTTGGATCAAGTATGGATCAAGTCAAGATGAAGAGAAGATTTTCAAGAGAAGATTTTCAAGATTTGAGTCCGAGTTTATAAGTGTTTTAAGATTTTTTGTTTAGATAAAATGTAAAGAATAGATTAGTTAGGATTGCTCAAGCTCATACACAAACACACAAAAAATATTTCATAACTTTCATGTTTAAGTTTTGTCTTTGAAAAATAAAGTATTGGTTTCGGTTTAACCGGTTGAGTTTCAAAGAATACATCTTTTGTTTTCATAATAAATATCATCAAAATAAGCTTATTTGGTTTATATGTGTATTGGATTTCATCCATATACACTATCGCTTCATATTATTTTTATAACTTATTTTGATGGATTTATATCATGTGTTTAAGTTTTGTATCTATCAAAACTTATTTTGAGCTTAATGTGTTTAAATATCTTATTTTTGTATTTGAACAAGTTTTGAAAATTGGTTTTTTCATTTAGAAGTTGATTTTTAAAAAATTAGGTTTTCAGTTTAAGCTTTAAATTCTATACCTCAAAAATAGTTCACATGTTTGTTATGTGTTGATTTTTGATCACACATATTTGAATTTTAAAGTATTTACATGAACTTATTTTATGGATTTTATGGAGTTTTATGAGCATTTACAGGGTTTTACAAATCCATATTTTTATCCTTAAAAACCCTAATTTGGGTTGCTGACGGTCGACCGAACCATGGCTCGGTGACTGACATGCATAAGAACGTGCACAGCCCACAGCGGTCGACCATCCCAGTCGACCGATTGAAAAAGAGTTGGTCTTTGTTTGGACTGGTTGACCGAGCGGTCGACCAACCTAGCCTGGCCGGGGTGCGGTCGACCGGTAACCCTCAACGGTCAGAATTTTGACGGTTGGTCGGTCGACCACCAGGCCAATTTGGCCTGCAACGGCTAGTTTTTGATAGCCCTATTTAAAGGGCTCCTTGGGCCAGCTTTTTGTAAGATATTTGCAAGTGTTTTCAAGAGCTCTTTTACAGACTTTCTCCACAAGTTTTAGAGCTTCATTTTCATATCTAAAAGAGAGTCTTTCAAGAGTGTTTATCTTGAGTTTTTAAAAGCATTCTCTTGAGTTTTTTCACCACAATTCTATCTTATTTTCTTACACAAGCTTGAGCTTTCCATTGTTAAATTCATCCTCTAAGATCCTTGTTGTGAGAGTGTTTGTAGGTGATCAAAGTGAAGAGATCACCAAGTGTTCAAATTTATACTTTGGAGGAGTTGTAGAGGTTGCGCCCTCGGCCAACTTGCGGGTTCGTGTTGTGAAGAGTTCTTGAGGAAGCTCATTGAGAGGTGCAGCCTCTGCAAGGTAGTCAGCTTGCGTGTCTTGCTCTTGCGGGAGCAAGTGAGGGACTTGCGGATCCAAGAGTTCTTGAGGGAGCTCGTTGTAGGTGTTGCAGCACCAAGTGATCTTGCGGGATCGTTTATAGTGGAAATCCTTCATAGTAATGAAGGCGGGGACGTAGAGCAAGTAGCTCGAACCTCAAAACAATTCTCCCGTGTTGGTGATTGCTCATCTCTCTCTCTCTCTCTCACTCCCTTGTGTTTAATATTTTGCATGCTCTTTATTGTTCATATCTCTATTTCATGCTTAATATTCCTTGTGCTCAATAGACATATATGCTTGGGTTGTTTGATATCTTGCATTGTTATTGTTTTTTATTCTTTATATGCTAGACATTGTATTTGTGCTCACACTTATATTTAACCATGAGAGGTACAATAGTACCTCAACTCTTAGTCTAGAGGATCTTGAGGAGAAGGTTCAGAGCCCTTCACCGGGAATTCGGTTTCACTTTTTGGTTATACGTTGTATGTTAGTTTAATAGATTTAGTCTGCATAAATTATTTTTAATTCCACATTTGTTTATCATTTGATTAGCAAGTCACCTATTCACCCCCTCTAGGTGACCTACAAGTGGTATTAGAACTTGATGCTCTTGATTTGGATCTAACAACTTAGAGTTAAATATTCTAGTTTTGCTACTCACAATATTTACATACACACAAATGGATTTCATGACACCTCCCATATTTGATATTCTTAACTTTCAAACTTAGAAAGTTAAGATGTCTATGTACCTAAAAGCCCTAGGTATTCATGTTTATTTTGCCACTATTAAAGATACACATTTTATTAATGGTAAATATCTTGAGGTTAATACAAAAGCCATCCATGCTTTAAGTCAACCCTAAATGATGATTATTTATTTAGGGTTTCTAACTTTAATTCGTCTTTTGTAGTATGGAACACTCTCATCACTCTTGGTGAACAAACGCCACATGACAAAGAAAGTGACTCGGGTGAAGGAAGTGATGCTTCTAATGTATGCTACATGGTCCAAGGGGATGACTCCTTTGAGGTAAATTCAGATTCCGAGCTTGAAGAAGAGATGTCATATGATGATCTTGCATTGCTTTGCAAGATGCTTCTTAATAAATATGATTTTTTAAAACTAAAAAATAAAAGATTGAAAAATGAAAATAATTTTGCTTTAAAAGAAAAGGAATCTCCTCAAAATAAATTTGATATTGTTTTAAAAGAAAATGAATTTTTGAAAAATCAAGTTGTTTTAACTTCTAAAGAAAAAGAAATTGCTTTAAATGAAAATAAATCTTTGAAAAAGAAAATTATTTTAATTGAAAAAGAAAAGATTTCTATTTCAAAATAAATGATTTTCACTCTCATTCTTGCCATGTTTCTCAAGTTAATGATGTTGCATCTTCTTTTCATAAAACTAAGTTTCATGGTTTAAAAAATAGAATTGATTGTTTGGGCTCCACTTTGAGCCAATGTGCATTTAATCACAGTAGTTTGGAATTTATGTTTCACAAAAAATAAGTTCAACATATACATGTGCATCCTACACGGCATACTCCACATGCACACCAAGCTCATACCCATACCTCTATGTATGCTAGAGTGTACAAATGTACACATTGTGACCACAAAAGCCATCTTATAAAATTTTATTTTGATAGACTAAATTCTTTAAATTTTACAAATAAAAATGTTTGGGTACCATATGCTACTAACCCCTGTGGACCCAAAAAGATATGGGTACCAAAATTTCCACCACTTGTTTTTGATACAGGTGTGGGCTCTCACAAAACGTGAGAGGATTGATGCCTTGGTGGTGGATGCATTTTGGAACTTGAAGAACAAATCTATTCGATGCATCGCTATCAAGGAATTTTGGTGGGAGGACCACCTCATTTTGGAGATATGAATTGGCTACACTGGTTTCGGTAACCATTTCATCCTCCACTTTTAAAATTATTTTAAATGCCTATATGCTAATATAGTAACCTAGACTCTATTATATGATGTTTTGTGCTTATAATTGAGTTGCTAGGTTGTTATGTTATGCATGTATTTTTGAAAATTTCCATATTTTCTAATGGATTTACATGCCTATCTTTTGGTAGATTCATATTTTTATATGCTTTATTTTAAAGCATATATATTGATTTATTTGTTTATATCATATATCTGTGCGCAATTCTTGTTAAAACTTGTGTTATACATGTACAATTTTTGAGTAACATGCTATACATGCTTTTTTCATTTGTATGCTCAATTTTATGTTTGATTATACATCGTATATACTAGTTTTTATAATTCTTGCATGATTATATGATATATATCATGTTTTTTAAGAAAAAAATTTCATGTTAGTTATTGTTTTGAGCCTTATTGACTTATCTCCATGACTATATCTATTACATGATTTTTGAGCCTCTATATATATTTGTGTTTAATCATGATTTTGTTTCCATGAGCTCACTTTATGCTATATAGATTGAGTGACAATTCTTGTGTGATATACATGTTTTGATTCATTTTTTTTTATAGAATCTTGAACTAGTTCTTTAAAAACTATTTCAAACTAGTTCTTTAGTGTTCACAAGATAGTGTTTTCAATCATAATCATTTTCAAAATCTTATTTTTGAAAAATCCTACCTTTCAAGGGCGGCTGGTTGGGCAACCATACCGTATATGCTTTTCATGAGAATATCTTTTAAACATGTGCATGATAGGGTGGTTGTTATGAGTTATACATGATTTCAATGATATTTCATTTTCGTATACTCATACTTGTTTTCTATATATGTATGCATCATATTTCAATTGATATTTAAATTGATCATACATACATATATATGATTTCTTGTGTTAGTTTAAAAATGTCCATATATAATCTTTATAGCACAAATTACTTTATGCTAAGCTTGATTTAGTTCTAATTGGTAATTTGTATCTTTTACAAGCTTAAGCATTATTTAAAAATGGGAGAAAATTTGTTTTGATTTTATTGATTTATCATAATTTGTTTGTTGATTTCAAGTGATATCAAAATCTTCACAATTGGTATCTTAATATTCATGTCTATGGGTATCAAAAATTTATTGTTTTGATGATTGGTATCAAAATTTGGTTTAATTTGTTTTTCAAAATTTGTTTTGAAATGTATTGCTTATATGCAAGGGGAGCTTAACATCTCCTCTACATATAAATTCATGTTGAGTGTATTTTACATAAGAAGAGCTTGATCTCTTTTCTTTATATGATACATGTGTATAGGGGGAGCTCAAAATTTTCGTCTATACATTATATATTATACTTATATGGGTTAGGGTCTAGTCTTCCCTTCTCCATGTAATGCATATATGCAGGGAGAGCTAACTTAACGTCTCTCCTCTTTATGAATGTATATCGCATATACATTTATATTATTTGTTTATCTTCACCCCTTTGTTGATGAGTAAGAAAAAAGGGAAGAAAAATTAGTTTATATATGCATGCTTTGTTTATTGTTTCTGCATATATATATATATATATATATATATATATATATATATATATATATATATATATATATATGATTTTTGTGCCATTATTGAATATCTTTATTTGTTTATTGATATGCATGAGTTAGGGGGGAGCTTTTATGAAGCTTATCTTTAATCCATGAATATATAACTCTATGAGTTTTTTCATCATCAAAAAGGAGGAGATTGTTGGCCCAAAGGTCCATCACTCTAGTTTTGATGATGACTAACTCATGTAATTATTGCACTAATAATCTTGTGTTTAACAAGTTTCAGATATCGATCGAGATCTTAGTCGGTGTTTAACTTCAACAAAAGATTCGAAGTCAAGTTCTGAAGCTAGCACGTGTTGATTCAAGAGCTCGCGCTTTAAGATCGCATCAAGTACTCAAGATGGAGTCAAGCTCATGTTGATCAAGTATGGATCAAGTCAAGATGAAGAGAATATTTTCAAGACTTGAGTCCAAGTTTGTAAATGTTTAAGATTTTTGTTTTAGATAAAATGTAAAGAATAGATTAGTTGTGGATTGCTCAAGCTCATACACACACATACACACACACACACAAAATATTACTTAACTTTCATGTTTAACTGTTGTCTTTGGAAAATAAAGTTTGGTTTCGTGTTAATCGGTTAAGTTTCAAAGAATACATCTTTATTTTCATGAATAGATTTCATCAAAACAAGTTTACTTGATTTATATAGGTATTGGATTTCATCATATACACTATTGCTTCATATTGTTTATGTAACTTATTTTGATGGGTTTATATCATGTGTTTAAGTTTTGTATTTATCAAAAATTATTTCGAGCTTAATTGTCAAAAACAAGTATATTCATTTACTTTGTGTATAGGATCATTTTCATAGACACTATACTTCAAATGTGTTTAAATATCTTATTTTTGTATTTGGACAAGTTTTTAAAAAATCAGTTTTTTTATTTAGAAGTTGATTTTGGAAAATACGGTTTTCAGTTTAAGGTTTAAATTCTATACCTCAAAAATAGTTCACATGTTTGTAATATGTGTTGATTTTTTATTACACATATTTGAATTTCAAAGTATTTACATAAACTTATTTTTGTGGATTTTAAGAAGTTTTATGAAAATTTATAAGGTTTTATAAGTCCAAGTTTTTATCCTTAAAAACCCTGATTTGGGTTGTTGACTGTTGACCGACGTGCATAAGAATGTGGACAGCCTAACGGTCGACCGAATTAAAAAGACTTGGTCTTTGTTTGGCCTGGTCGACCGAACGGTCGACCGACCTAGCCTGGCCAGGGTGCTGTCGACCGGTAACCCTCAACGGTCCGATTTTTGACCGTTGGCCGGTCGATCTCCCAGTCGACCGACAGGCCAATCTCGCCTGTAATGGCTAGTTTTTGATAGCCCTATTTAAAGGGCTCCTTGGGCCAGTTTTTTATAAGATTTTTACAAGTGTTTTCAAGAGCTCTTTCACAGAGTTTCTCTACAAGTTTTAGAGCTTCATTTCCATATTCAAAAGAGAGTTTTCAAGAGTGTTTATCTTGAGTTTTCAAAAGCATTCTCTTGAGTTTTTCCACCACAATTCTATCTTATTTTCTCACACAAGATTGCGATTTCTATTACTAAATTCATCCTCTAGGATCCTTATTGTGAGAGTGTTTGTTGGTGATCAAAGTGAAGAGATCACCAAGTGTTCAAATTTGTACTTTGGAGGAGTTGTAGAGGTTGCGGCCTTGGCGAACTTACGTTTCGCATTGTGAAGAGTTCTTGAGGAAGCTCATTGTAGAGATGCGGCCTCTGCAAGCTTGTGAACTTGCGTGTCTTGTTCTTGCGGGAACAATGAGGGACTTGCGGGTCCAAGAATCCTTAAGGGAGCTCGTTGTAGGTGTTACGGCACCAAGTGATCTTGCAGGATGTTTATAGTGGAAATCCTTCATAGTGATGAAGGCGGGGACGTAGAGCAACTGGCTTGAACCTCAAAACAATTCTCCCGTGTTTGTGATTACTCATCTCTCTCACACTCACTTGTGTTAAATATCTTGCATGCTCTTTATTGTTCATATCTCTATTTCATACTTGATATGCCTTGTGCTCAATAGACATATATGCTTGGGTTGTTTGATATCTTGCATTGTTATTGTTGTTTATTCTTTATATATTAGATAATGTATTTGTGTTCACACTTGTATTTAACCAAGAGAGGTATAATAGCACCTTAACTCTTAGTCTAGAGGAATCTTGAGGAGAAAGTCCAAAGCCCTTCACCGGTAATTCGGCTTCACTCTTTGGTTATACGTTGTGTGTTAGTCTAATAGATTTAGTTTGCATAAACAGTTTTAATTCCGCATTTATTCATCATTTGATTAGCATGTCACCTATTCACCTCCCTCTAGATGACCTACAGTTATTTTAATTAATCAGATTCCAACGTCTGTTTTGCAAAATCAAATCATGTATTCAGTTTTATGTTCTCAAACTGATTTGTTTTCCGTACCACCAAATTTGTGTATGTGTTTTGTTCAGAACAATGATCCTCGTTAAACTAAATTGGATTCTCATGCTCTCAAATGTATTTTTCTTGGATATTTTCTGACATAGAAAGGGTATCGATGTTATTGTCCTTCACTTAACCTTTTCTTGTTTCAGTTGATGTCACATTTTTTGAGTCTAAATTCAGATTTTGTAATGAGTCTTCTTCCTTATAATTTAGGGACGACAATATATTTTTCCTTGTTCAGAATCCACCACTCGTGCATACTTCATTATTGATTGATATGGATCTAAGTACATTGCCACCTGTATATGGAGAACCAAAAGCCCCTTATTTGAAAAATCAACTAGAGTCTTCACAAGACATACTTCTGCTGCGTCTGTGCCAACATCTTCTGCTATTCCAATTTTCTAACACAAACTGATGAGAATACATCCACATTACCCTCTATTGATTATGATTGTGTTCTGATAATAAACTTCCTATTGCCATTCGTAAGTGCTAACGCCCTTGCACATCTCACCCTATCAATCGCTTTATATCTCATTCACACTTGTCTTCTTCCTTTCATGCCTTTATTTCTTCTTTGAAGTCATATTCTATTCTCAAGTCTGTATCAGAAGCCCTATCTATCCCAGGTTGAAAGTAAAAGTACACCTAGAGAGGGGTTGAATAGGTGTAAGGCTAATCTAATGACAAATGATGCGGAATTAAAATAAATTGCAACACACTTAGTGTAATTAAAGAGTGTAGCTGAGTTCTTGGTGAAGGGCTCTGGACTATCTCCTCAAAATTTCTCTAAATAAGAGTTGAGGTGCTATGTAAAGCTCTCTTGGTTTAACACAAGTATGGCATACAATCAAACCCAAGCATATATATGATATGAACAATATGATGCAATGCACAATGAGAGAGAGAGTTTAAGGATAGTGGATCAATCGCAAACACAAGATATGTTTCGAGGTTCGAGCCACTGCTCTACGTCCCCGCCTTCACACAGAAGGTTTCACTATATCGTTCACACAGGACTTCCAACACAGGGAACCTCCACTGAGGATTTGGGTAATACAACTTTAGAATACACAACTCCTCTCTCAACCAACAACCTCTACACTTATAGGCAAGGCACAACAACAATCACCTCTACACTTAGAGGGATGGGCACTTAGCCAAACAAGATCAACCTCACACTAGAGGGATAAGACACTAAGCCACAACTCCACAACAATCACCTCTACACTTAGAGGGATAGGCACTTAGTCAAACAACAATCAACCTCTCAATAGAGGGATAAGACTCCAAGCCACAACTCCACAACAATCACCTCTACTAGAGGGATACAAACAACCAAACACAACCTCCACAATCACCTCTCACTAGAGGGATATCAACACATACAAGGAAGGTTACAACACTTGGTGGTATCAACAACCACAAAAGAATTTTCCTCACAAAACAAAATCATAATAGATAGGATAGATATGATAGCTCAAGTGTGAGAAAACAAAGAGTTTGAAAAACAAATTCACAAAGAAAAACTCTTGGGAAAACTTCTAGATAGCTATAGAAATGAAGATCAAAAACCAATTCCCAAAGATTCTATTTTTCTTTGATTTTTTCAACCCTTTAAAACAAATAAAGATAGATCTTTAACCCAAAAATTCTTTTAAAACTTTTAGCTAAAACACTTAAGAAGATAGGAATTTTTGCTCTTGAAATTGTTAATTAAAAACAGCCCAAAGGAATGGGTATTTATAGCCATTCCAAAAAACTAGCCGTTGGACCAAGACAGTAGAAAAAAAATCTGCTATCGGTCAACCGCCCGGTCGACCGGCCAACGGTCATTTTTATGACCGTTGTGCCTCCAGTCGACCGGCCCCCACCCAAGAGTGGGGTGCAGTCAGTCGGTCGACCGCGCGGTCGACCAGCCAAGCTGGTTGGCCAAACGCACGTCCTCGTGCACATCGTCGACCGCTCGGGTCGACCGACCACCGGTCCGATCGACCGGCCGGTCGACCGCCAGTGTGTCAGGCTGGGATTATAGGATAGAAAAACTTGTCTTTTTAATTTCAAATAAATCCCATAAAATCACATAAATTTCACAAAAATATGTTCTTATTAGATCATTGAAATACAAATATGTGTGACTAAAATTCAATACATATTACAAACTATTTGAACTATTTTTGTGATATTGAAATTTGGCTTAAATACACAAATCGTATTTTCCAAACTTTGATTTTTAAAATAGAAAACTGTTTTCTCCAAAACTCATGTAAATACAAAAACATGATATTGAAACAATTTTGAAGCATATTATATATTGATAGAATCCAATATACATGGAGGATATTATATGTATGTTTTTGACATGAAATCCAAAATCCGGTTAAATCAAAAATCAAAACCAATAAACTTAAAAACTTGTGTGTATGTGAACTTGAGCATATCAACCCTATCTAATCTTTACAATGATCTAAACATACTAAATACAAACTGAGGTCCTCTTGTAGAACTCCTTCTCCAAGTCGACTCGATCCAAACGCGATCCATCGAGCTTGACTCCAACCGAGTACTACATGCGATCTTGACGCTCGAGCTCTTGAATCAACATGTGAAAGCTCCAAAATTCCTTTGTTGAAACTAATCACCTGCTAATATCTTGATCAAATATTTGAAATTAAATATCACAAGATCATTAGTAAATTATAGCTACATGAGTTAATCATCATCAAAACTAGAGTGATGAGCCTCTGGGCCAACAATCTCCCCCTTTTTATGATGACAAAACTCATGGAGTTATATATGCATGGATTAAAGTTAAGCTTCATGGAAGCTCCCCCTTAACTCATGCATAGCAATAAACAATAAAGATATTCAATATATGCATAAAACAAATAGCACACATTAACATATATGCTTTGATATCAATTGAAAACAAAACACATATCTCCGATATCAATTGAAAAAAATAAACATGCATATAACTGACATAAACATGTATATATAAAACTCTCAATCTTTTCAGGAAATTCATAAACATGGGAAATCATGCATAAACATGCATATATAAAATGCAACTTTCTCACCCCCTTTTTGTCAATCTTCAACAAAGGGGCATAAATAAACTCAAAAATAATTTTCTTCCTTTTGGTCAAATCAAACAAGAAGGACGTATATACATTCATGAAGAGGAGACACGTTAAGTTAACTCCCCCTACATACATGCATTTATATGAAAGGAGATGACCAAACCCTAACCACATAAAACATATTATGCGATGTATAAAAGGAGATGTGAAGCTCCTACTACACACGTGTACTACATACCAAAGAAAGGTCAATCACTTCAATATGAATTACACTCAACATGAATCTATATAAAGAGAAGATGTTAAGCTTCCCTTGCATATAAGCAAAACAAATCAAAACATTATGATACCAATTGAAAACTAAATCAATTTATGATGAAGATATACATCGAAACATCATGATACCAATTTATGATAACAATTGAAAATAAACAAATAATTTTAAGATACCAATTGAAAGTAAACAAAAAATTTTAAGATACTCAAAGATACCAATTGAAATTATCTTGATACCAATTTAAAATGTCTTGTAAATCTTGATATCAATAGAAAGTGAAACGTTGTATGTTTTTTATACCAATTGAAAGATATATATATTGTAAATCTTGATACAAAATGAAGGTAACAACCAATTTCAAAATAACTTGATACCAAAAAAAATGTCTTGTAAGTTTTTGATACCAATTGAAAGTAAAAATCAAATTGATTTAGGTAAGCATAACTCATATCAATATAGATACCAATTTAAAATGAAACATGATACCAATATTGAAAATATTAGCATACACCATAACAAAGTATTTTTCATCATAAAGAATGGGAGGAAGATACCAATTGAAAATAAACTCAATTAAAAATACCAATTGAAAGATAAAACATGAATTTTCTCCCCCTTTATGAAATACCAATAAAAACAATGCATAAGCTTGTATAAGATACCAATTGAAAAATAATTGACATTTAGGAGTAAAGCAAGCTTAGCATAAACATAATTTGTGCTTTAAGATGTAAAGATATAGTAAGTACAATCAAATCACATATATATGTATGAAAATGAATATACCAATCGAAATTGATACTATTGAAGTTTGAAGCATACATATATAGAAAAATAAAATATGAGTATACAAACATGAAAATATCAATTGAGATACCAATTGAAAATATAATGAGAATCAAGTGTATAACTCATAATACCTTCCCTTTCAAGCACAAGTTTAAATAGATTTTCAATTTGAACATTCAAGGCATGATCGCCCAACCGTCCACCCTTGGGAGGGAAGGGGTTTCAAAAATAAGTTTGAAAATAATTTTTGCATAATTAAAAAACACTACCAAGTAAAGAATATGAACTAGTTTTAGGATAATTTTGAAAACTAATACATAATCCTTCAAGTAAGGAATAAAATATGAATATATTTCATGAAAAACATGTAAGTCATACGATCATTGACACTCAAAATCTATAAAGCACATATAAAGCTCATAAAAATAAAAATCATGAGTAAAGAAGAATAGTGTGAGTATAAGAATTATGTAATCAACGAAATCATGAAAATAGGCAATTTAGCTTAATATGAAATTCCTTTTAAACAGGAAAAACATGACAATCTAATTTTCATCAAAATAATTCAAACTTCAAGGCATATGTATGTTTTGTTTAAACTAGAGGTATGCATACATATCCCAAACACAAATGAGTCCATAATAGAATTTGCATGAAAAGCAAGTGACTCTTAGGATTGACATGTATATCTAAAGTTTTGGCAAAATTAACATATACATGAAGCTAAACATATGGAAACAAGTACAAAATGGGAATACAAGTTTGAAATACATGAATCATCAAAACTAGGCTATACTAGTACATCTAAAGGGTACAAATGAGAAATTAAGTACAAAAATATAATAATCAATTTGTGGCTCACTAGTTGTACAAGTATATACATAAGTTTTAATGAAGACTACATCTAAACATGTAATCAAAACATGAAGCACAAAATGAAATATAAACCAATATGATCATTATATAAATGCACATGTCTTAGAATAAGGATATACACAATAGTTAAAGTAAAGTGAGAACACAAAAGTAATAGTCCATATAACATGGGTGTATCTCAAATACTAATCATGTATATTTCAAGTCTAATTAACATGGAATTTAACATAATAATCATGAAAAGTCAAAACATACTAAAAATCAACAATATAAAAGCATGTAAACTAAATAGGAGTTAGAGATAGTTATCAAAACTATTAGGGATAATCTCTAGGTCTCCAAACAATGGTGGTCCTCCCACCAAACTCCCCTTGAAAGTGATGCATCCAAAATTGTCACCGTTTAGCTCAGAACGCATTCACCTCAAGGCACCAACACCTCTGACGTCATGTGAGAGCCCACACCAACATCAATTAAAATAGGAGTGAATTTTGGTACCCATACTCTATTAGGTCTATAAGGGTTAGCACCTTTCCTAACCCAAATAAATTTGTTTACAAAATTTGAATCATGTATTCTATCATAGCAAAACTTTGCAAGGTGGTCCTTACGTCCACAATGAGTACAAGTGTACACATTAGCATACATGGAATCATGTGTCTGAGCATGATGAGCATGTGTATGCCGTGTATGGTGTGCATGCATGTGAGGAACATGTTTCTTGTGAAACATGGATTCCAACCGTGTGTGGTTCATGGCACATTGGCTCAAAGTAGAGCCCAAAACAATCAACACTCTTCTTTAAAGCACTTATATCATTTGCAATAAAAGAAGAAGAGGTGGAGCATGCTATAGATACACTAGAAGATGAGACTACACTAGCATGGTAAACATGTGAAGACAAAATCATTTTTCAAAGATTTATTTTCATTAGAAATCAAATCCAATTCCTTTGAAATAGAAATAATTTTATTTTTCAAAGAATCATTTTCTTTTAAACAAAAATAAGTTTTGAAGATAGAACTTCATTTTTCTTCAAAACTTCATTACAATCATTTTTACTTTTTAAGATTTTATTTTCATTTAAGGCAAGATCAAGTTGGGATTTCAAAGAGTCTCTTTCATTTGAAATCTCATCCCTCTCTTGCAAAGCAATATCAAGTTTCAAAAACAAATCCTTATTTTCTTTATTAATTTAAAGATTTTCTTTTTCAAGAGTTGGTATTTTTGTAAAAGGTTTTCACAAACAATAGATAGTTCTTCATTTAAAGCATTGGCATCAACATAATCATCACGGAAGAACTAGCACAATCATCTAGTTGAGTTTTTGAATTTACCTCAAGGGAGTCATTCCCTTGGACCATGTAGCAAGCTTGTTCGGATTCATCCTCTCTAGATTCTTTCTCCACAATGTTTGGTGTTTGAAGCTTTAGAGAGGTCAAGGTGTTCCACACTGCAAAGGCGGAATCACAATGAGAAACTATACATAAATTTCTTACTTAGAGTGCTCCTAAGTGCCTCAAGGGCTTGTGCCTGGCCTCTATATGCTTGCTATTACCAAAATAAGATTCTTGGTAGCGGCAAGGAAACATGCAATCCTAGGGTTTTTAAATACATGCTCATCCTAAGCTTCCACATATCGATGTTAGAAACATCAAACATGGGAGGGGCAAGGTAATCCATGAGTGTGTGTAAACAAATAAGTGTGCAAATACAAATACTAGATCAGCAAACCAAGATCTCACTCCTAGGTGGTTAAACCTAATATCAGGAGCGTAGGCTCTGATACCAATTGAAAGTACACCTAGAGGGGGGGTGAATAGGTGTAAGGCTAATCTAATGACAAATGATGCTGAATTAAAACAAATTACAACACACTTAGTGTAACCAAAGAGTGTAGCCGAATTTTCGGTGAAGGGCTTTGGACTGTCTCCTCTAAATTCCTCTAAATAAAAGTTGAGGTGCTATGCAAAGCTCTCTTGGTTTAACACAAGTATGGCACACAATCAAAACCCAAGCATATATATGATATGAACAATATAATGCAATGCATAATGAGAGAGAGAGTTTAGAGATAGTGGATCAATCGAAAATAACAAGCTATGTTTCGAGATTCGAGCCACTGCTCTACGTCCCCGCCTTCACACAGAAGGATTTCACTATATCGTCCACACAGGACTTCCCACACAAGGAACCTCCACTGAGGATTTAGATAATACAACTTTAGAGTACACAACTCCTCTCTCAACCAACAACAACCTCTACACTTAGAGGCAAGGCACAACAACAATCACCTCTACACTTAGAGGGATGGGCATTTAGCCAAACAAGATTAACCTCACACTAGAGAGATAAGGCACTAAGCCACAACTCCACAATAATCACCTCCACACTTAGAGGGATGGCACTTAGCGAAACAACAATCAACCTCTCAATAGAGGGATAAGGCTCAAAGCCATAACTCCACAACAATCACCTTTACTAGAGGGATACCAACAACCAAGCACAACCTCCACAATCACCTCTCACTAGAGGAATACCAACACATACAAGGAAGGTTACAAAACTTGGTGGTATCAACAACTACAAACCAATTTTCCTCACAAAATAAGATCCTAATAGATAGGATAGATATGATAGCTCAAGTGTGAGAAAACAAAGAGTTTGAAAAATAAATTCACAAAGAAAAACTCTTGGGAAAACTTCTAGATAGCTATAGAAATGAAGATCAAAAATCAATTCACAAATACTCTATTTTTCTGTGATTTTTTCAACCCTTTAAAACAAATAAAGATAGATCTTTTAAACTCAAATACTCTTTAAAAACTTGTAACTAAAACACTTAAGAAGATAGGAATTTTTGCTCTTTAAATTGTTAATCAAAACAGCCCAAAGGAATGGGTATTTATAGCCATTCCAAAAAACTAGCCGTTGGGCCAAGACTGTAGAAAAAATCTGTCGTCGGTCGACCGCCCGGTCGACCGGCCAACGGTCATTTTTATAACCGTTGTGCCTCCGGTCGACCGCCCGGTCGACCGGCCCCCACCCGAGAGTGGGGTGCAGTTAGCCGGTCGACCGCGCCCGCGCGATCGACCGGCCAAGCTGGCTGGCCATGTGCACGTCCTCGTGCACATCGGTCGACCGCTCCGATCGACCGACCAATGGTCTGGTCGTCGGTCGACCGGCCGGTCGACTGACAGTGTGTCTGGCTGGGATTACAGGATAGAAAAACTTGTCTTTTTAATTTCAAATAAATCTCATAAAATCATGTAAATTCCATAAAAATATGTTCTTATTAGATCTTTGAAATACAAATATGTGTGACTAAAATTCAACACATAATAAAAATTATTTGAACCATTTTTGTGATATTGAAATTTTGCTTAAATACACAAACCGTATTTTTCAAACATTGATTTTTAAAATGGAAAACCATTTTCTCCAAAAACTCATATAAATACAAAAACATAATATTGAAACAGCTTTGAAGTATATTGTATATGGATAGAATCTAATATACATGAAGGATATTATATCTATGTTTTTGACATGAAATCCAAAATCCAGTTAAACCGAAAATCAAAACCAATAAACTTAAAAACTTGTGTGTGTATGTGAACTTGAGCATATCAACACTATCTAATCTTTACAAAGATTTAAACATACTAAATACAAACTAAGGTCTTCTTGTAGAACTCCTTCTCCAAGTCTATTCGATCCAAATGCGATCCATCGAGCTTGACTCCAACTGAGTACTAGATGCGATCTTGACGCTCGAGCTCTTGAATCAACATGTGAAAGCTTCAAAACTCCTTTGTTGAAGCTAATCACCTACTAATATCTTGATCAAATATCTGAAACTAAATATCACAAGATCATTAGTAAACTATAACTACATGAGTTATCATCATCAAAACTAGAGTGATGGGCCTCTGGGCCAACAGAAAGGATGCTATAAAGGAAGAAATGTTGACTCTAGAATAGAATAGAACTTAGGATCTTATTGTTCTTCCATTAGGTAAGAAGGCAGTTGGATGTCGGTGGGTGACACTGTGAAGCTAAATCCCGATGGATCTTTAGCTCGATTGAAGTGTCATTTGGTTGCCAAAGGTTATTCTCAGGCATATGGCATGAATTATTAGGATACTCCTCTCCAATTACAAAGTTGACATCTGTGCGGATTCTTATCTCTTTTGCTGTTACTTTTCATTGGCCCCTCCATCACTTTTCTTCATAGTGTTCTTGACGAAGAGGTTTACATGGAGCAACCACCTGGTTTTGTTGCTCAGAGAAAGTCTGAGAAGGTGTATAGGCTGAAGAAGTCTTTGTATGGATTAAAGTAGCCATCGAGAGCTTGGTTTGGATGATTTGCCTCTATTGTTAGGGCTTTTAGTCTTTCTCATTCTCAGAAAGATCACTCTCTGTTTTGGCGGCATCATCAAGGGGAGAGATTACTCCTTGTATTATATATGGATGTTATCATTATCATTGTTGATGATGCGCAGGGGATTACAAATCTGAAATGCTACTTGCAAAAGCATTTTCAACAGACAAAAGACCTTGGATCTTCGTGCTACTTCTTAGGTATTGAAGTAGTTAGGTCCAGGAAGGGAATCTCTCTTTCCCATAGAAAGTATGTACTTGATATGCTATCCAAGATAAGTATGTTGGGGTGTAAAGTTGTTGATGCACCTATGAAACCTATGTCAAACTGCTACCAGACAGGGGGGATCTTAGATGATCCTGACAGATATCGGAGGTTAGTGGGTAAACTGAACAACCTACCATAATTATACCTATTGCATTTGTTATGAATATTGTGAGTCAGTTTCTTTCAGCACCAAGAATCACTCATTGGGATGTAGTAGTATGAACTCTCAGGTACTTAAAAAAGACTCCTGGCAAAAGGCTTTTATATTAGGATTGTGGACACACCAAAGTTATTAGTTTCTCAGATATTGATTGTGTAATGCCCCGATCCCGCAGGTACGGGGACGTTATAGCAACGTACATACGCAGGGCAGAAAAACCCTCACGTACGTACGCTAAGCCTCAGTACAGGAAATCACCTCATATATACATGAGTTTCAGCATGAAATAAGTACAAGAATACCTGCAGAAAGAGGTTAGTGATCATAACAGATAGGAAAAACAGTGATAAATAAGATAACGGAAACAAATCACAAAGATACCTATGAATGGTCTCGATGATGAGGCTCCTATGTGAACCCAATGGACTATCTGACAAAACGATAACTCGGATCTCCAACCTGGGCACGCAAACCCAGGGTCATCAGAAAGCGACCTAGTGAGTGGTAAAATGAAGGAGGCAGTAATATATACAATAGTAATACAAGCACGATACTAATATATAATACATGATGTTGTCTAGTGATACCATAGAATAAGTATATCATAAGAGTAGAAATATATAATCATGTTAGTCTTTTAATACCATCACTACCTAGCCGGTTATCATCAGGTCATGGCTATAGTCGTATCTAGTTTATATAATATATAATGTTATCTAGTGGTGACGTGATAGAGAACATGCTAGTGGTGATGTGATAGCAGTGAACATGCAGATGGGCATATGCAACATAACCAGCCTACTGTGTGGGCCTAGGCAGCATATAGGCAATGCAAAACAGAATATAAGCAACGCAAAGTATACATGTGCATAGTAGTATGCTACCTCAGAAAGTGTAGCATGAAACAGGTAAAGTAACAACGTATACATGTAACATGATAGCGGATAAATGATCAGGAACAGTAACAAGTATATCTACACAATAGGATACATATATCAGGCAAGTCATGTTATTTATACAATAATAACAATCAGTAGCACTCGGTATTTTAATCAATCTCTTCTAGTGTCCCATACCACTGGCAGTTCATACTGGAGCCCGCACTCCAGTCGAACCCATCCGGACATGGCATACGGGTACCATTATCCAAACGAGAGAGTGACCAAATAACAAGTGTTCCTGACGTCACTATTGTTGAGTTATTAAATGTATCATGTACTGGGTCTGAATAGTTAGTGCACTGAGGATGCCTCCATCATGCTGACACCCCGCGATGTGGGATTCAAGAGGTGGCCCCCACGGATTCAAGAGGTGGCCCCCACCATGTCTGTGGTGTGGCACTTTGTTCCGTGTGGCACTTAGTTCCACACACCAAGTGCCGGACGCCAGCATGACCGTGCGTATAACGGGAATACCATATCTAACAAGAATACTGAGTCTGGTCAGTAACAATAATCAATAACAAGAACACCGGAGACATCCTCATCACCCAACACCATACGGAGTGAGGATTCTAGAGGTGGCCCCCACCACGGATAGGTGTGATGTGGCACTTTGCTCCGTGTGGCACTTAGTTCCACACATGTTCCGCCGGACGCTGGTGTGACTGTGCTAATAACTGGTGTACCAGAATACAAGTATGAACTACACAGTATATCAAGTACTAGAACAGTGCATGATAGCATGATAATGGGAAAATAGGAAACAGTAGATGTGGGATGCCACACATCGCATATCAACAGCTCATGTATCCAGTAACGGGAATAACAATATAAATAACGGGAAACAATCATAGAACAGAAATACGGGGATAACATGGAACAATACTACATGCAATATGAACGAGGATCCATATGTCAAGAATAAAGATACCATACATGCATGTGTAATAGTGATATGCCGAGAATCCATGTAATGATGATCACAAGAATATGACATGCGGTAGTCCGTGCATTGGTATATCCGTGTACCAGTGGAACATATATGTGTAGCACTAATCCCTGTAATATCTCTGTGATAGTACATGTCATAACAGTGATCAGTGTATCATATAATACCATGTCCAGTGTCAGTGTAATGATGATCACACTAATGAAAATGCGGTACTTATCCGTGTACTAGTGGAACATAGATGTGTAGCTATCATCCGTGTAACATATATGCGTAGCATTAGTACATGTAATAATAGTAGTTCGTGTCTCGTGTAATACCGTGTCCTGTGAATTACAGTAACAGTGTCTAGCATGCATGTGACAGTGTGGTGTCATAGCGTATCTGTGGCTCAGTCTACAAGTAACGTAACTGTGAGACAATACATGTCATAATCGTGTCCAAGAATATGGTGAAATAGTGGCCCGGATGTCAGTGGTACATGAACATGACTTAAATAGACATTCAGTGTCACACTCAACGTCTATTAGTTATCAGGCATATTCTAAGTACAGTGTTTATTACAGTGTATTAATATTGTTTACAATTGAGTAAATATGAACAACGGGGATTTACCGGTAATCATGTTTTCTTTCAATAAAGCAACCAAGTTCAATTAATCTACTAACAAGACAATTTATAAAATAAAAACACTCACTAACTAGCCATGGGAAGGTAGCTCTTATTCCCATGATCGTAACGGATCCAGAATCGTCCAAATCGGAGTCTAGATGCTCCTGATATCGCCCGAATACTAAAAGTGATTAAATATGTAATTAAAAATATTGAAATGCAAATAAGAAATAAGAGCAGGGGGTTTTCTGAAAACGTACCTTTATTTGGGTCGGGTTGAGGTACAAATGGGTCGGGTTTGGGTTAAACCCAAAACCCAAACCCATTGGGTTTTCTTTCCCCTTGCAGGCGGCGGCAGCAGCAGCAGCAGCAGCTGCTGCTCGCGGCTGCTGCGGCTGGCGCAGCCACCTCCCCGGCGACGGCGCCCCTCCGGCGGTGTTCCAGCGCCGCTCCGGCCGTCCAGCGAGAGTGAGAGAGGGAGAGAAGAAGTGGGAGAGTGGGAGCTGGGGGCAGGGCCGGTGGTGGCCAGCCCCGCCGGCGCCGCCTCGCCGGCGATCGCCCAGGCCGGCGACGGCCCTCAGGTTGCCGGCGGCGGTCCGGGGGCCATGAACAGAGAGAGAGAGAGAGAGAGAGCAAGGGAGAGAGTGTGAGTGGGAGAGAGAAAGAGAGGAGGGGACCAAGGGCTAGCGGCGGCCAGCCCGGCCTTGCCGGCAGCGGCTCCTCCCGCCCAGGCCGACGGTCGCTCAGGGAACGAGATGTTGGCCCAAAGGCCCATCACTCTAGTTTTGATGATGATCAACTCATGTACTTATGTTTACTAATGATCTTGTGTTTAATTGTGACAGATTTGTTATCAAGATCTTAGTAGGTGTGGAGCTTCAACAAAGAATTTAAAGTCAAGTTTTGGAGCTAGCACCGGTTGATTCACGAGCTTATGCATCAAAACCACATCAAGAGTTGAGCTCGTTGGATCGTGTTTGGACCAAGTCAAGATGATGAGAAGACTTCAAGTGAAGACTTCAAGAAGATGAAGACTTGTGTCTAGGTTTGTTTAGAAGATTTTATTTTTAGATAAAATGTAAAGGATAGAGTAGTTGGTGGGATTGCTCAAGTATCATATACATACACACACTCTTGATAGTTTTGTTTTTACAAAAGATTTTCTATTTTAGAAAATACATGTTTGGATTTTGGTTTTCAAGTTTACATATCTTTTATCCAAAATCATGTTTAGAGCTTAATGTCAAAAACATAGATATTTCACCATGTTTGTGTAGTGGATCATATCCATACACTCTATGCTTCAAATGAGTTTAAATATCTTGTTTTTGTATTTGGAGATGTTTTGGAAAAACAAGTTTTTGGAAAATACAGTTTTCATTTGAGCCAATATTTTCATATTACAAAAATAGTCCAAATCATTTGTAACATGCCTTGATTTTATGCAAGCATGTTTGTTTATCAAAGTATATTAGTAAAACTATTTTTGTAGATTTTTAGTGATTTTATGGGATTTTATTTGAGCCAAAAAGACCAAGTTTTAAATCCCAGAATTTCTGTTTCAGGCTTCAGCCAAGTCGACTAGTCGACCTACCAAGTCGACTAGGGCTGAAGTCGGTCGACCGGCTCGGTCGACCGACGTGCACGGACGTGCATGCCTTGACCTGGCAGATGGCCGGTCGACCCACCCAGTCGACCGGAACTGAGAGCAGTGCTCTCTGTTCTTTTCGGTCAACCGGGCGGTCGACCAAAGGCTCCAACGGTCGGATTCTTGACCGTTGGTGGTCGACCGGGCGGTCGACCTACAGGTCTGACAGAACCCCAACGGCTAGTTTTTGACAGCCTATAAATTTGGGGGTTTGGCATTGTTTTTTTAACAAGATTTGAGGAGAGCTTTCAAGCCAGTTTTTCTTATCTTTTCAAAAGGTTTTCTCCACATATTTGAGAGCAAATACTTCCAATCAAAAGGGGAGTTTATCAAGAGTGTTTTAAAAGAGATTTCTTGAGTTTTTCCTCCACCATCTCTTTCCTTATTTTCTCACACAAACACTTGAGAAATTCATAGACATACTCATCCTATAGAAGTGTTGTAGTGAGATAGTTTTTAGGTGATCAAAGTGTTGTGATCACCAAAGACTTGTTCTTTGTACTTTGAGGAGGCGGACGTGTGTGTTCGCATTGTTTCGGGTCCTAGTGTGGACTTGGTGTTTCGGGTTCGGGTGCGAACTCTTTGTTTGAGGTGCGACCTCGGCGAGCCGGTGGGCTTGCGGTGTGTACGGACTAGAGAGAGTCCAAGGAGTTCTAGTAGGAACTCGTTGTAGGTGTTGCGACACCGAGTGATCCGGTGGGATCGATTATAGTGGAAATCCTTCGTGTGTCGAAGGCGGGGATGTAGAGCAAGTGTGCTCGAACCTCGAAACAAATCCCTTGTGTTTGCGATTGCTCACTCTCTCTCTCTTTGTCTCTTGTCTATATCTTGCATGCTTATATTGTGTTTATCTTTCATGCTTGATATACATTGTGTGCTATATTGATATACTTGCTTGGGATTGTTTGCTAACACTTGTATTCAACCAAGAGAGCCAACGCGGTACCTCAACCATTCAAAGGGAATCTAGAGGAGTTTGTCCAGAGCCCTTCACGGGGAATTCGGCAACACTCTTGTGTTATACTTGGTGTTTAGTGTAAGAGTTTAGTTTTAGTCATAATAGTTTTTAATTCCGCATCATTTGACATCTAGTGACCATTAGATTAGCCATCACCTATTCACCCCCCTCCCCTCTAGGTGAACTTACAATTGGTATCAGAGCCAAGTGCTCTTGATTTGGGTCTTACAACCTAGAGTTAAAGATCCTCATTTTATGCTAATCACAATATTTGTACACACACCATGGATTTCATGTCACCACCCATGTTTGACATTCTTAACATCCAAATTTGGAAGGTTAAAATGTCTTTGTACCTCAAGGCCCTAGGCATTCATGTTATCTTGCTACCACTAATGAATCATATGTTAATAATAGCAAGTATATTGAGGCTAATGCAAAAGCCCTTCATGCTCTAAAGTCAACCCTAAATGATGATTATTTATTTAGGGTTTCTAACATTGAATCGGCTTTTGTAGCTTGGAACATCATCACCTCCCTTAGCGAAAAAGATCTATATTATGCGGGGAGCGATTCGGATATTGGAAGTGACACCTCCAACGTGTGCTACATGGTCCAAGGGGATAACCCCCTTGAGGTAACTACCGAATCCGAGGTAGAAAATGATAATGACATGTCATATTATGAACTTGCTTCATTTTGTCAACAACTATTAGAGAAATATGACATGCTAAGAAAAGATAATAAAATTTAAAAAAGAATTTTGATTGCATGCATATAGAAAATGATTCTTTTAAAACTAAAATTGCATGTTTAGAAAAAGAAAATGAGATTTTGAAAAATGAAATATTTCCTTGTTTTCCAAATTGAGTGATCTTTGTGAAGGAAACACAAATTTGAAAGATAAAATTATTTTGGTGGAAACTCAAAAGGAAATTATTTTTCAAGAAAACAACTCTTTGAAAAAGAAAATGTTTGAAAAAGAAAAAGTTTCTAAAAAGAAGAAAAATGATTCTATATCTCACCTTTCTCTACATGCCACCATTGAAGATAGTGAGATTAATCTTTTGAAAAATAAAATTAATAGTTTGAGCTCTACTTTGAGCACATGTGCATTTAATCATAATAGATTGGAGTCCTTGTTTTCTAAGAAACAAACTCCACACATTCATGCACATCATCATGCATATGTTGCATGTCATGACCACACCCACACCCATATGCATCCTAAAGTGTACAAATGTACACATTGTGGCCGCAAAGGCCATTTAGCAAAGTTTTATTTTGATAGATTACATCATATTAATTTTGCTAAGAAAATTGTTTGGGTTTCTTACAAAGCTAACCCCCAAGGACCCAAGAAAAAATGGGTACCAAAATCCCTACCTTTTGTATTTGATGTAGGTGAGGGCTCTCACAAGACGAGAGAGGTTTGGTGCCTTGGTGGTGGTTGTATGGACTTGAAGGACATACATTTTTGATGCACCGCTATCAAGGAGATTTGGTGGGACAACCACCATGATTGGAGCTTTGGAGTTGGTAACAATCTCTAAACTCTCATTTTATTTATGTTCATGCTTGTTCATTCATAATATTTTGAGCATGTTCATGTTTTTAATTTGTTTTGTACTTCATGTGGTAAAAACATGCTTAGATGTAGTTTTATCAAAACTTGTATTATTCATGTACATATAGTGAGTTACATTTGATTTATATATATTTGCACTTCATGCTCATTTGTACCCACTATATGCACATATATAGGCTAGCTTTGATGATTCTCTCATTTATACATGCTTTGTCAAATTTTATGATTTTACTTCATGTATATGTATTCTTAATTCAAATCTAATAAATATACATGTATACCGTGAGTCTCTTGCCTTCATGCAAATACAATTGATAGACTCTTTTATGTTTGGAATATGTATGTGTATTGTTAGGATTGGATAAATCATACATATTCCTAGAAGTTGTTTTGTTTTAAAGAAAAATAAATTTTCATGTTTTATTTGATAAAATGTTATTCGTGTTAGTTTTGAGCTTCAATGACTATTTTCATGAAAATGCTAAACACATGATTCTTGTACACTCACACTTTATTTATTTTGTCATGACTTAGTTTCATGAACATATTTTTGAGCTTCATAGATCGAGTGTCAATTCTTGTGTATTTGGTATGTTTCATGAAAAATATATGATTTGGTTTCATATTTTGAAGGATCTTTAACTAGTTTTTCAAAAATTTTAACTAGTTAATTATTCTTCATATGGGTAGTGGTTTTCACTATAAAATATTTTCAAGCCCTATTTTCGAAAACCCCTTCCTATCCATTTGTTTGGGCGGATGGCTGGGCGAGTACGCCTTGTAAGCCTTATTGAAAATTTTTTTTATCTTGAGCATATGAAGGGTGGAAGGTTATGAGTTATATACATGATTTACATTGTTATTTTCAATTGATATCATTGGATCTTTTCAATTGGTATCTAAATTGATATTTTTGTATATACTCATATTTTGTTTCTATATATGTATGTCTTCAATGTCAATTGGTATTATCATTTCCATACATATATATGTGCTTAACTTACAATTGGTTCACATTTTTAAAGCACAAAGTTTATGATGAAAAATAAAAATTTTGTTTGATCATTATGTTTACTATTGGTATCAATATGTTTCAACTTCAAATTTGTTTAATTTCAATTGGTATCAATATGATTTACAATAATGATTATTTTTCAATTTGGTATCTTAAAATTTGTTTGTTTTACAAAAGCTCTGATACCTTTTAAAATTTTTATTTTAAAAAAAAATAAAAAATGTTTTGATATGTATTTCCTATATGCAATGAGAGCTTAACATCTCTTCTACATATAAATTCATGTTGAGTGTATCTTGTATTTAGGAGCTTGACAACTCTTCTTTATGTGATACACGTGTGTAGGGGGAGCTTCACATCTCCTCTTATGCATTGCATAATATGTGTTATGTGAATTAGGGCTTGTCAGACCCTTCTTCATGTAATGCATATGTGTAGGGAAGTTAACTTAGCGTCTTCCTCTTCATGAATGTATATCGCATATAACTATTTATTGAATTGTGTTTACCCCTTATTGGTCTCTTTGTTTATGACAAAAAGGGGAAGAAAAATTTTGTTTTTACTTTAACCCCTTTGTTGATGATTGACAAAAAGGGGGAGAAGTATTTGAGAAGATTGAGATTTATATGCATGTTTGTGAAAAAGATTTGTTTATGCATATATGTTTTGTTTTGCAAATAAGAGAAAAAGAATTTGTTTTGTTTTATTTTATGCTTGTTAGCATGTTTATCTCCTAGATTTGCATACATGTTTATGAGCATACATTGCACATCTATTTGTTATTTGTTATGCATGAGTTAAGGGGGAGCTTCTTTGGAGCTTTACTTTAATCCATGCATATATAACTTCATGAGTTTTGTCATCATCAAAAAGGGGGAGATTGTTGGCCCAAAGGCCCATCACTCTAGTTTTGATGATGATCAACTCATGTAGTTATGTTTACTAATGATCTTGTGTTTAATTAGTGACAGATTTGTTATCAAGATCTTAGTAGGTGTGGAGCTTCAACAAAGAATTTAAAGTCAAGTTTTGGAGCTAGCACCGGTTGATTCACGAGCCTATGGATCACGACCACATCAAGAGTTGAGCTCGTTGGATCGTGTTTGGACCAAGTCAAGATGATGAGAAGACTTCAAGTGAAGACTTCAAGAAGATGAAAACTTGTGTCTAGGTTTGTTTAGAAGATTTTATTTTTAGATAAAATGTAAAGGATAGAGTAGTTGGTGGGATTGCTCAAGTATCATATACACACACACACTCTTGATAGTTTTGTTTTTATAAAAGATTTTCTATTTTAGAAAATACATGTTTGGATTTTGGTTTTCAAGTTTACATATCTTTTATCCAAAATCATGTTTAGAGCTTAATGTCAAAAAACATAGATATTTCACCATGTTTGTGTAGTGGATCATATCCATACACTCTATGCTTCAAATGAGTTTAAATATCTTGTTTTTATATTTGGAGATGTTTTGGAAAAACAAAGTTTTGGAAAACAAGTTTTTGGAAAATACAGTTTTCAATTGAGCCAATATTTCCATATTACAAAAATAGTCCAAATCATTTGTAACATGCCTGATTTTATGCAAGCATGTTTGTTTATCAAAGTATATTGGTAAAACTATTTTTGTAGATTTTCAGTGATTTTATGGGATTTTATTTGAGCCGAAAAGACCAAGTTTTAAATCCCAGAATTTCTGTTTCAGGCTTCAGCCAAGTCGACTAGTCGACCTACCAAGTCGACTAGGGCTGAAGTCGGTCGACCGGCTCGGTCGACCGACGTGCACGGACGTGCACGCCTTGACCTGGCAGATGGCCGGTTGACCCACCCAGTCGACCGGAACTGAGAGCAGTGCTCTCTGTTCTTTTCGGTCGACCGGGCGGTCGACTGGAGGCTCCAACGGTCGGATTCTTGACAGTTAGCGGTCGACCGGGCGGTCGATCGATAGGTCTGACAGAACCCCAACGGCTAGTTTTTGACAGCCTATAAATTTGGGGGTTGGGCATTATTTTTTTAACAAGATTTGAGGAGAGCTTTCAAGCCAGTTTTTCTTATCCTTTCAAAAGGTTTCTCCACATATTTGAGAGCAAATACTTCCAATCAAAAGGGGAGTTTATCAAGAGTGTTTTAAAGAGATTTCTTGAGTTTTTCCTCCACCATCTCTTTCTTGTTTTCTCACACAAACACTTGAGAAATTCATAGACATACTCATCCTATAGAAGTGTTGTAGTGAGATAGTTTTTAGGTGATCAAAGTGTTGTGATCACCAAAGACTTTTTTTTGTACTTTGATGAGGCGGACGTGTGTGTTCGCATTGTTTCGGGTCCTAGTGTGGACTTGGTGTTTCGGGTTCGGGTGCGAACTCTTTGTTTGAGGTGCGGCCTCGGCGAGCCGGTGGGCTTGCGGTGTGTACGGACTAGAGAGAGTCCAAGGAGTTCTAGTGGGAACTTGTTGTAGGTGTTGCGGCACCGAGTGATCCGGTGGGATCGATTATAGTAGAAATCCTTCGTGTGCCGAAGGCGGGGATGTAGAGCAAGTGTGCTCGAACCTCGAAACAAATCCCTTGTGTTTGCGATTGCTCACTCTCTCTCTTTGCTCTTGTCTATATCTTGCATGCTTATGTTGTGTTTATCTTTTCATGCTTGATATACATTGTGTGCTATATTTATATACTTGCTTGGGATTATTTGCTAACACTTGTATTCAACCAAGAGAGCCAACGCGGGTACCTCAACCCATTCAAGGGGAATCTAGAGGAGTTTGTCCAGAGCCCTTCACGGGGAATTCGGCAACACTCTTGTGTTATACTTGGTGTTTAGTGTAAGAGTTTAGTTTTGGTCATAATAGTTTTTAATTCCGCATCATTTGGCATCTAGTGACCATTAGATTAGCCATCATCTATTCACCCCCCCTCTAGGTGAACTTACACGGGAGAGAGAGTGGAAGAGAGGGGGAAGAAGAGAGTGAGGAGAGAGAGAGAGGAGAGGATTTTAAAGAGGGGGGAAAGGCGATGGAGAGGCGGTGGGGAAGAAGTCGCTGGAATATGGAAGATGGGAAAGAAAAAGAAAAGAAAAGAAAAAGTATTTAAATTAATAAAATAATATTATTTAATTCGGCCCATAAGTCGACGAGCTCCGAATGGTGCCCAAAAATTACAGAAAATAGAGAATATTTTCCTGAGATGGAATATGACAACGGTTTATAGAAATTCAATCCGGTTTGCAAATTAAAATCCCCGGAGTGTCTCGCCGACACCGGGCGACACGGTTTGGCCGGATTTTTGATAAATTCAGAAAATTTTTCAAAAATACCCTAACGTAGATAATACGATTCTAAGACACATGGCGAAAGAAGATTCTAAAAATATAACTCCGTTTGTGAAATAAAAAACAGAAAGCTGATTATCGGTATCGGTCGACACCGACTACGGAGATTTTTCAAAATAATTCAGAAAAATTTCAAAAAATCCTGAAAAATCTAAAATATTAGAAAATAATTTTTGAAACTGAAATCAGCTCAATCAGACTACCCGAAAGGTCAAATCAATTTTATACATCGTATCGCGTACTGATACTGTGATACGTACACCAGGGATCAGGGGGTTACAGATTGTGCAAGATCAATCAGACTACCCGAAAGGAAATTTTGTGTTATGGAAAAGCAAAAAAATAGAGTGTGGTGTTACGATCTAGTGCAAAGTTAAAGTATCATGCGATGACATTGGGACCGAGACTTATTGACTGAGCTTAGTTTTCTCCAATATGTCCTATGAGGTTATAATTGTGATAATCAGTGCTATTCACATAGCTAAAAATCTAGTATTTTACGAGCACACAAGATACATTGAAGTGGATTATCATTGGCATGCCAGAAGATAAAAGAGAAAATTGTTCAAGCTTGACATATTTTATCCGATCATCAGTTGGCAAATCTACTCACAAAGTCTCTTAGAAGACATGAGTTAATTTTATTTGTGATAAGCAGGGCATGTGTGATGTATATGCTCCAGCTTGAGAGGGAGTGTTAAAAAATATGATTTGTATAAGGAGTGGTATATAAGTCGTATTAGAAGTAGAATATGGATAGGAGAAGGCTTTATTGTATCTATATTGTAGTTACCTAATTAGGAGTCATATTGTAGTTACTTAATTAGGAGTTGTAAAAATCCTACTAGTATTATAAGTTATAATTGTATTATCTATAAATAAGACTATAGAGAGAGGACTCATTAACTTTCTAATTTTCATAATCTAAATCTTCTCTCACTAACACATCAATTATACTTGTATAACCTATTAACACTTTAAGCCTAAGAATAAAAACCAAAAACTTTTTCACTTTTTCTTTTTCTCAAACATTTTATAGCCGCCACCTTCATCTTCATCCTCCTCCGTCAGATCTAAAAATTGAATTGACAAATAGTGGCTCATTGCATGAAACAAGAGAGAGGGTACGCATTTTTGGAGTTGGGCATTTGACTTTTTCTTTTAGTTATAGTGAAAAAACCTTTACAATAATTTACTCTAATTATATTTTTCCTAAAGCTTCAATTTTACTCTTGAATTTAATGTGTTACTGCATACTTGTTGCTTCTTTTCTGTCATTTTTTACTTCATAAAGTTTGTTAGTTCGTTTGGTGAAATTTAAATATACTGACCCCGGACCGACTTGGACCCAGCCCGGAGCTAATCGCAATAGGTAGGATATGGGTCTTTGTAACAAATAATGTACTCATTAATCTAGTCGGTACATCAAATATGTACTCA
>JAVJIF010017756.1:0-48762 GCA_038442645.1 Agave tequilana | reverse complement strand
AAGTGACGTGAATATCATGATCCTATATTGCAAAAACATTAAAGATATGCATTTGTGTACGCTCAAGAAAACCTATGAATACTTTGCACAATATAGCTGATTCTTTTTAGTCGTACTTCTTTGAAAATTATGATCATTGCTTCTAGATTAGATGACAGTATTTCAATTGTCTATCCATGATTTAAACTTTTGTTTCATAATTTTACACGATAGAAGAGCGTTAAATTTTTTTTATCCTTTCATATGTTGTTGTAGGAGACCGAAGAAAACATGGATGGAGGTAATACGATAAGATATGGAGGTTAAAGGTCTTAGTGAAGGCATATTGTTCGATAGGAATGAGTGGAGAAAGCTGATCCATGGGCCCGATCCAGCGTAATTCTCTTTTGGTTCATGTAGCCTACCCCAAATACTTGGGACAAATGGCTTTGTTGTTGTTGTTGTTGTTGTTGTTGTTGTTGTGTAGGATTGCATGGTTCATTCATTTTTTAGGGCTTTCATTTTTTTATGATGATAATGTCTCGGGAAATGAAAAGGTCAGTCGTACAAATTCAAGTTGTCGCAATAGCAAAAACTGGGTACAGTAGCACCGATTCTTCCACAATCATTAATGTACAAATGAATTCTTTTAGATAATGAAGTTTGTAGTTAGCCACCTATTCATTCTTTTTTCCCTTTCTTTTAATATATAATTGCCTTTTTTTGCACTAAACGGTGTATTGGTAAGTTAGAACATCATGTCTTTCTTTGTAGTTATGAAGTCAATTAGTTTATTTTCACTTGAACCAACTGATTGGGATATGTTTATAGTTCCCTTTGTTAAAAAAATATATATATCACTTCATTGTCTCACCTTAATTCAAGTACAAACTTTGTCATATGTGGATATATTAGATAGGGGCTATCCTTTTATCCTTTAGTTACTTTTTCTTTTGGTGAGATGAAGGTCATACTAGGTCTTGCTCATCCTACTACATTCAAACCTAAGATTCAAAAACCAAAGAACAAAAAGGAGCTGTCATGACTTCCATGTCATTGAGAGGTTTTATTTGACCAGTGCCACGCATTTTGTTTATTTTTAGTTAATTTCTGCTATCACCATTTTTCACATGCAACGTTGGCTTTCGCTCTGTATCCATGTTCGCACCACGCTCTTAGTTGACATGGAACGGAGACATTCTTATATTATGATCCATATTATGACTTTTTTTTGGTCACGACTTTGATATGTGTGTGTCTTTTTGGCAAAGTGATCATCGAACAAGGGCTGCACTTATGCTATCACCACAATGTATGAATATCACATGAGTGAGCATCCATGCCCAAAGCCAGGCAGTATTATTTGCTCTATTTTTTGGTGTTATTTTTATGGCTGGAGACCATGATTATATCATTTATTCAAGCATAAAGGTTTTGGTTGTGAGTGTGAATTATATAGTTACATGTTTTACTTAGTTTCTTAATTGATGATCGGATCTGATGGTGTGATCTATGCTGCGGCATATTTTGATTCTTTTGATATGGTTCTAAACTCGTGAATGCGGTGCCTCTTGAAGAATACGAAGAAACTCATGGAGAGGCAGTGAGACAATTCAAGAGGGAGAAGCAGTTTTGGAAGTGTATATCCTTCTTTTTCATTTACTTTTGGGCGTATATATTTTGTGTCAAAGATCTGGAGCGTCATGTACATAAACTAAATATTGGACAAATACATATAATTTTGTGTTTACTTGTTGAATATACATGCAGCTACCAAGTAAGCTAAGCATGTAATCAAACGCTGTTTTGATGCTATGTTAGCTCATTTCACTGTCGCATTACATAAAGAAATTGAAGAGAATTGTTACTCCTGTTGAACTTTCTATTACTTTGTTTTAATTCAATGATGCTACAAGTTAAGCAGTAAGAAAGATCATATGTGTTTTATTTGTTGGTCGAACACTCTGTCAGTTTTGTTTCTTTAACTAGAAGAAGAAATATCATGCTTCAATGATACTAAAAAATATGCATCAACTGGACATCGCTGAATGATTTGATAATAATCACAAATATGTCGAAAATGGAACAGATAATTGTAGTCGATTAGTTTTTTACATGAACCTAATTCCCTCAGACATTCTTTCAAATTATACTTTAATGAAATTGGTAACATAAATCTTACAACTATTTATAGTTGCAAATCTCATCCATAATCTTCTGAAGAACCACTGAAATTACACTATGAAAATTAAACCCACTAATACACCGCCAATGTCAATAGAATTCAATACCCATCTATACCTAAATTGGAAATTATTTTGATTTATTAAACATATATATTTCTTATATAATGAGCCATGTATAGACTCAATACCATATATTTCTAAATTGGAAATTTATTTGTGATTTATTAAATGTATATACTGGAAATTAGAAATTGCTTTTTTCTGGCACATGTATTGCACGTGCCTCTTGACTAGTATTATATAGATCTTTCTTCTAAGAAATATTGTTCTTTGTTCACATTTGAATGTTTATTCACATAAAGAGCCAAAAAGAAGGGAAAAGAAGTAGATAATAAAATGTCATTTTCAATTCAAACATTCATTAGTATGGCGGCAGTGATCATAGTTTGCTATCACTTATTTATCAATTGTTCAAATGAATTATCACATATCTGCATTGTTGTAAATTTTGTAACGTGTATATATTTAAATTATTTTTACACATTGGCACCTTGCTTTGATCAGGTGATTTTTGGTGCTTCACACCTCAGATGACACAGGACATGTCGCCTTCCATTTCCCAAACTCTGATCATTGGTGTTAAAAAAAAATTTTCCAGTTTCCACCAGCAGAAGTTAGGCACATATCTTCTTCTATTGAACAGCTTCATGTTATTCCATGATTTAAATGATTCCAAATCATAACTATTCCTTTCATGATTGCGGAAAAAATGTCCAATCATGAACTTTAAGTTCTAAGTTCTAACAGATAAATGCTCATGATGATGACAGAAACAGTGGTGTAAAACTTGCAAAAATCCAACCGCATCAAGCTGAAAATTGAGTAGAACTAGAACAAAGTTGACATGAAAATGTGGAACCAAAGTAACTTACAGCATAACTAGGAAGGTCGAATTTCTTCTGTTGTCCCAAGGCTCCAGAGTGCTTTTAAATTGAAAAAAAAAGAAAGAAATAAAAAGGAGAGGATTTATCAAAATGACATTTTGGTCAAATATATTGCTGATAACTGGACTACGTGAAATTGGAAGCAAAGCCAAAACCAAATCTAAATGAATAAATCATGTGGTAGCCATCACTGCATACTACATTAACAATAGTACACTATCCAGGGCTAAGTGAAATAAATGAAGAAACGTCAAAAGGTAATTAAAGATACCTCGATGGTATTGTAGTCGATATCAGGTTGATAACTTGGCCTGAGAGGAAGTCGATTATGATTTTTAAATCATCAGTGAAAAGTAATATTTACATATTAATCATCATCATGGAGAAACAATAGGCAAGAGAATTAACATAGTTTGAATAATCAAAAAAATAACAACAGATCTTGCTCCAAAAATTGGAATAAATGCTAACCTTCGGTACCAATATTTGTAGGTGGCATACACAGATAATACAATCAAAAAAACAATGAGGTTGCACGTAATGATAGCAGTAAGGCTGATTCGTGTGGGGTCTTCTTCTTTTGCTCTGAATTAGCAGTGCTTGAGGTTTTATTCTCGCCATAAGGTGCTTCTGACAAGCAATATATCTCTAAAAAAAAGAACTCTGATCACAAAAAACAAGTGATAGTCATGCACAAAATCCAAGGTAACCAATAAGCAGTCCAAATGTGTCAAAGAGATATTCAAAAAATTGATAAATAAATCACACAACTATGGTGAAGAAAAAGATACCTAACTAAACAGATATATCATATTGAGTTTTCTACCCTAAAGGAAATTTGAGTTCACTCCTGGCCTATTCGCTTTCAGTGCACTGGTTTTCCTGCCACCTTCACTTGTTTTTTCTCATCAGACAAAAGTTGAATTAAGGAAGTCATGGGAGCAGTAAAGACAGTATCTAGAAGCAAGAAAAAACATGTGCCCTTATATACAACATAATGTCATCCAAATGTTTAGATTGATGTCTGAACCAAGTCTAAGATTGATCTTTCAGCATGTTTCAGAGACATTTTAAGTTTCTGCAGTCCTCCCTAAAGGATTGTTCATATTTTAAGGGTTTTAAGTTTATTTGATTAAGTAATTCTCTCAGTATTGTAGCATTAGAGTAAGCCTGAACCATACTGCCATATCAAATGATTCTTAGTAATGACTTACACAGCATGCCTCTGGTACTCGATATAATTGATGAAATGCCAATTTAAAATCTGAAACATGTTTAGAGTATTTTCCGAATGTGCAAAAGTTTCTTGTGGTGACATTCACTTATTCTGCTTTCTTCTCTCTACATTCTTCTTCTTTAATTATTTTTTCCTTAATCCTTCGTCTCCTATTTATTTTTATTGCTTGACTTTAGCACCTATAAACCATTAAAGGAAAAGTGAAATCATCAAAACTTATAAAGGAATTTAAAGAAACAAAGCAAAACTGTCCACACAAAATCTTTGGATACTGAAGATACTTAGGACATATGTGTTCATTTGTCCTGAAATATATTTCTTAGATTCAAATAAAATGATTGCACAAAGAATAAACTCAACAGTCATAAGCCCGCGAGAAAAGAACAAGTTATGAGCTATTTGAGAGTAGCGTGACATTACAAACTACTAGAGAAATAAGTTCAAGAACTTGATTTAATATAATGAAGGTTTACACGTTATGCATTTTGTAGCACAGTGTTTCAAATAAAGAACATCAAGAGTTTCAATTTCGGATCCTAATCTCTGCATTCTTTATTATCTACAAAGTAAATTGAGAATTATGAACTATAAGCATGAGAAAATTATTAGTTACAATAAAGCAGAAACCAAGACACCAGCTGAAATCTATCAGTAAGCAAATTAATCTTGTAAGAACTACAAAAAATCCAAATAAAACTAACCCTAAATTTCCAAATCAGCCCCAACCCTAAATCAAAAATCCGAACCCTAAATAGCTCAAATATTTCAATTACTCATCAAATTTCATCATTTATCCAATAAAGAAATCGAAAGCCAACGCAGAACTAACCTTTGTCTTCTATCTTGTAGCGATATTTGACTTGGTCCCTGTCGCCGCCGCCGTTGTCCTCCCCTCCGTCAGCGCACGCCACCGCGGACCGCTCGCCGCTCGAGATCGGAAGTGAGCGGTGTGGAGATCTCTGATCTTCTATTTGGGGGGAAATCTTATGGTTCTACGGTTTGGGCGAAGAAGAGAAACGAGGGACGCGGCCAGCTCGGCGTCTTACCCCGCAGCCGGGGAGGTGACAGTACCGGGCGGTGAGAATTAGAGAGCAGCAAGGCCCCGCTTTTTATTGATTTGGGCCATTCGAGCCCAAAAGGTAGAATGGATTAATTATTGTATTGGGTTGGGTTAGGTTTTCTACTATGAGCTCATTCCATGTGCAATGATGATGGCCTCTCGTTGCATCACTGGATATTAATTTCAAAGGCTTTAATAAATGTAGTAATAATAATAATAATATGATTTTGGACATTAAGATTTAAACTAAACTAATGAATTTTAGTTAATGTGGTGCGTGGCGAGGGATCAGTTGGAGAATTGTGAAACACTCTTCTCTTCCAAAACCTAATATTGTTTAGCAAGTCAGCTCTTTTAACTCTTAGCTCATTGTCGTTTGTGAACGACCAAAATTTTCTAAGTTTTAGTGACTGCTAGCTAGTATCGCATCTATGTTTTTAGATTATTTCGCATGTGAACATTAAAATTCAAATTAAAAAAAGTTCAACGCACATCAAATAAGGTAGAGTGAGACGAACTTCTAACCAATGCGTAGCTCATGCAATACAAAAAATAAAATCAAATAAAATCAAATCATAAGGACTCTTTATCGTAAACTTATTATGCAAATTACTTACATTCATAAACTATGTGCAACGGACTTAACTAATTCTGACAAAGTTTATCGTGATCGAGGTAAATATTTTCCTCTTCCTTCCACGTAGCTCTCCTCGCTCGTAATTTAAAACTACACGTCCCTGTCAATGTAAACCAACGACGACTCGAGGGGGAGGAGGGAGGAGAGAAAGGGGGGGAGTTTGAAGAGGAGGAGGAAGAAGAGGAGGAGGAAGGAGGAGGATTAGAGAGAGGGAAAGGGGGGGAGAGGGGAGAGGGGCTGCGAGAGAGGGGGGAGAGAGAATTGGATGGCAGCTGGGTGTAACGCCCCGATCCCGCAGGTATGGGGACGTTATGGCGACGTACATACGCGAGGTGAAAACACGCTCACGCGTCCGTTAAGCCTCAGTACAGTACATTACCTCCATGTAGATATGAGGTCCAGCATGAAAGCAGTACAAGAATACCTGCAGAAAGAGGTCAGCGATCATAACAGATATGAAAAATGAGGACAAATAAGATAACAGAAATGAATCAACAAGATACCTATGAATGGGGCCGATGAGGAATCTCCTAGGTGACTCCAAGGTACTCTCGGATACTACGGTACGCGGGTCTCCAAATCTGGGCACGCAAACCCAGGGTCGTCAGAAAGCGACCTAGTGAGTGGTAAAATGAAGGAGGCAGTAATATATACATAGTAATACAAGCACGATACTAATATATAATACAAGATGTGGTACAGGTGATATTATATCATAAGCATATAGGAAGAAGTAGAAATAGATAAGCATGTCATCTTTTGGTACCATCACTACCTAACCGGTTATCATCAGGTCATGCCTCTAATCATATCTAGTTTATATACTAAATAATGTCTCTCTAGCGGTGACATAATAGCAAAGAGCATGGTAGTAATGTAAATGAACATGTAGGTGGGTATATGCAATATGAACATGCTACTGCGTTGTGTCTAGATAACATATAAACAATGCAAAACAGAATATATGTGATGCAAGGTGTACATGTGCATGCGTAGTATTCCACCATAGTATCAAGTATTGTAGCAAAGTCTACAGGTAACATGATAGCGATACAATAACATGAACAGGAACAGTAACAAGTAAGCAAGATCACAGTGAACATGATAGTAGACAAATTAACAGGAACAGTAACAGGTATCAGGTAAGTCATGTCAAAGTCATATACAACAATAGCATACATGTCTGAGGCAAGTCATGTGATTGATACAATAGTAGAAATCAGTACCACCTGATATTTTAATTACTCTCTTCCAGTGTCTCATACCACTAGCAGTTCATACTGGAGCCCGCACTCCAATCGAACCCATCCGGACATGGCCTACGGGTACCATTATCCAAACGAGAGAGTAACCAAATAACAAGTGTTCCCGATGTCACTACTATGTATACTGTTTTATTATATTAATTGGAAACCCATGGTCGAAAAGTTCTTATCGGGTGGGTGTATCCCGTACATACCCGGGACAACGGCCTTATCAGACCCCTGGCTGCTGAGACCAGGACCAGCCCGCTAGAGCTGTAACATGTAACATGAGTATCAGACGGTAGCCAGCACTACCCCGTCCCCTGTAGTGGGACGAACAATGGATCCAGACATCCACCCGATATGATCTAATCAACCGTCGAGTCTCCCCCATACCCAAGTTATCTTATGATCGATATGTCAAGTATACAAGGTGACAAGAATAATTACGGTACGTGATACGGGTAACATGATAACTGGACCTGAGCTCTGTTGATAGCATAAAACCATATAACGGGAAACGGGAACAATATCACGAGAACAATATAACGGAAAACGGAACAAGAGATGTGGGATTCTCACATATCGCATATCAACAGCTCGCATGTCCAGTATCAGGAATATCCATATCCGTAATAGGAAACAATCGTATAATCATGAATACGGGAACATGGCACAATGATACATGTAATAGGCATGGTGATCCATATGACAAGAATTTAGAGAAACCATATAAGCATGTGTCACAGGGAAGCATGACATGCATGTGTAACAGTGATATATAAACATGAAATGCAGGCATGTGTAACAGTGATATGTAAACATGAAATGCAGGCATGTGTATCAGGATATGTAAACATGAAATGCAGGCATGTGTAGCAAGGATATGTAAACATGAAATGAGGTAGTCCGTGCAGTGGTCTATCCGTGTACTATCTCAGTGCACGTGCATGTCATGACAGTGATCCGTGCGTCCATGGAACGAGGATATCAATGTAAAATGACAGTATCCAGTGTCCTAGAATATCCGTATAGTGGTAGGTCACAGACATGCAGTATTAGTGTCGTGAATCTCAGTATCTATGTAATGTGAGACATGTACATGAAGCTACATGAAAGCTACATGAAATACCAATATCCAGTGTAACCGATAGATACATGCACTACGGTATTTAGTGTACCAGTGGTTCGATCAGGATGATAGTGGAGTATTGACAAGACCCCGTAAAATGAAGTATGCGTGTCTTCGTGCCCATGTAGTATTAGTGTGGAACCATACTAGTTATCCATGCAATAACGGTGTTTAGTGTTTCTGTAATTGATCATCTAGCTTAATGTCTATGTTTACAACATATGCCGTTTTTCAGGTTAAGTTATTAATTAAACAGTTCTATTGTTTAACCCATAATTGCTTAACTAAGCAATCACTCACGACTTTAATAAACATGAATAAATAAATATAATTTAGAAAAGGAAAACACTCACAAACTGGCTACAGGACTGTAGCTCATTTCTCCACGATCGCAACGGATCCAGAATCGTCCGAATCGGAGTCCGGATGCTCCTGATATCGCTCGAACACCAAAACCGAAATAAAAGGTTAGTTACGCAATAACAGAAATTATTCAGGGGGCTATATGTAATTTTGCAGGGGCCTAAAAGTAATTAATACTTTTACAGGGGCTTAAATGAAAATATACCTTATTGGGTCGGGTACCCCAAACGGGTCGGGTTTTGGATTCAAACCCGCATCCAACCCAAAACCCATTTGGGCTTCTCCTCCAATTGAGAAGCAGCAGCAGCAGCCATGGCTGCTGCTGCGGCCTCTTGCGCGCCCGCCGCCCGGCTGTCCGGGCGGTCGCGCGGCCGCCTCGCCGGCGCCGGCCACCCCGCCGGCGCCGGTGTCAACCGGCGCCGCTCCGGCTGCCGTGGTCGGGGCCCCACCACGAGAGAGAGAGGGAGAGAAAGAGAGGTGGGGGTTGGCGCCCCCCCCCCCCCACCTGCGCCGCCGCGGGCCTGGCCTGGCCTGGCCGCCTCCGGCGCCGCCTGGCCCGGCCTGGCCGGCCTCCGGCGCCGCTCCGGCGTGCTGCCAGCCGCCCTGAGCTGGTGATCCAGAGAGAGAGAGAGATGGAGAGAGGGAGAGAGATTTGTTTAGAGAGAGAGTAGAGAGAGAGAGTTTGGGAGAGTAGAGAAGAATAGAGAGGAGAAGAGAGGGGGATTTAAAGGGGAAGGTCGGTGGATGAACAGTAGGGCGGTGGCATGGAGTTCGCTGGAAGAAAGAAGAAGGAAAGAAAGAAATGAAAAGAAAAACATAAAAAAATAATATTTTATTATTATTAGTTTGGCCCGATATTCGATAAAATCAGAAAAATCCCCAAAAATACCCGAACGTAGCTCCCGTGATTCTAAGACACATGGTAAAAGCCGATTCTCAAATTCTACTCCGTTTGTGAAATAAAAATCGTAAGGCTGGTTATCGGTATCGGTCGACACCGACAACGGAGATTTTCCAAAATAATCCAGAAAAATTTCAGAAAATCCTGAAAATCTACAATATTAGGAAATGATTTTTGAAACTGAAATCAGGTCAATCGGAATACTACAGAGGTCAAATCAAATTGTACGTCGTATCGCGTACAGATACGGTGATACGTACACCGGGGATCAGGTGTTACACTGGGGGGCAGGGATAGACTCACAACACAATTTCTGAAGGAGTCATGCGGGAAAATCTCTCTCGTTTCACTCGGTCGGTTTTGATAAGTATACTTTTAAATAACAATATCCTACGAGGCATGTTTTCGGACTGGAGTGGGCAATAGAAAACTAGATATTTTGGCAACCAAAAATTCTTGTTTCGACTATCATGATTATGACACTTCTAAACACAATAAATGTGTGATGACATCTGCATTGAGAACCTTGTTGTGCAAGGGACACAGCTTCTAAACTAATTATGACCAAAGAAATCTTATGGTTCAAGGTTTTTAAAGTGTGACCCCACAATGCATGAAAGTCAGACATTCAATTGTGTGGAATAAGACGTGCTATCAATTCACAGTGATGGCAAAACGTAGAACATATCTCTCACATGCAAGAAATTAATAGAACATGCTGGAAGATGAATACTGAAAGCTGAACCAACACTTTCATGGTGATCCCTGCCATAGACTCAGTGCAAAATCCAAGCTCAGAATCTGAAAAGCAATCCTGAAAAACTTAATCGATGATGCACAGTTCGAACAATAGGGTGAAGGACACAACAGAAAGGATAATTGGCAACAATTACAGCCACCCTGAAACTTTTGGCAGCAAACTTCCCAGAACTAATCATGTTTGTCATCAGGGCAGTGAATTATACCTCAAATTTCCCTTCTTGCAATTGATGGTCAGTTGATTCCTGTAAATTAAAGATAGGCAAGCAAAGATATTCAACAAAAACAGAAGAACAACAATCAAGTTGGATGCCGCAATGAAGCGCCATTTCTCAAATATCAGTCGCTTTGATGTTTGAAATGCCATACTAGGCACCTCGCATCAACAAAAACTCACAGATTACTATCAGAGAGGGAATAGAAAAAACATATACCACGCGAGGCTAACTACAACAGAAGTAGCCTCCCAAGATTTTGAGATTTGTCGGTGCTGCAGTAACATACTGCTGATATGATAAAACAGAGTTGAAACAGTGGAGTAAACAACATAACAGAAAGATGAACAGACAGAATTCGCAGCCACTTAAGCTGTTGTTATTTTAACGCTACCAGCTACTTGAAACACCTATATACAGGTTACAAGCACAAGACTGTCAGTTAAACACTAACTCTTAGATCTGTCCCTTCCTTGTAGTCACCGTGTGAACATGACACTTCCCAGTAGTACTGTACTCGTGTAGTCTTCATCAGCACCGGCCGGGCAGAACCATGCAGCCTTCTCCGCAGAAGGCCCCTTGTCAAACTGAAACTTTTCATGCCAGCAGCAAACTTTTGCGTCTCTGAGTCTATTCCAAGGTCCCCACCACCAGTTATGTCCAAAGATTCAAGCTCTTTGCATCCCTTGAGAATGACCAACAGGGTATCGGACCTGCAATCAGTATTCCATAGGTCAACAGATTTGAGCTTTGGGAGCTGACGGACGAAGTTGGGTGCATCATAAATTGATAGCTTTCTAGCAACTCTCATGGAACTAATTTCTTCCAGGATTTCCTGCTTGAAAGAGTATTCATCAACATCCACGCCTTCAAGATCCTTCCGTTTTCCGATTGCACAGCAAAATGCTCTCTTTGATATCATCACCGGCCACCTTAAGTAAAAGCATTTGAGATGTGGGCATCAGCGAAGAGGTACATATTTCATCTGATATTCTCCAGAGAGATCACACGAAACAAAATATTTGACCAGACGATGACAATAAAACATTTGTATCGAGAACTTTGCTGGATTTGAAAAAACATGATGTCTGGTTCTTTGGGATTTCTGGATGAAACTTCTGAAAGCATCATGTTTTCCACACGGATAACACTCATAGGCACATAGGCTTTTACACAAACTTAGGCAAAAATCCTCATTCCTTTGACACAAGTATGCATTGAAGTCAAATTGATCTCTATTAAAGTAAACGCATTTTAAAAAAGAAGAGAGCAACTGATTGAAAAATAAATAAATAAAAGAATAAGGACAATGACTTCATAATGTACAGCATCAGCAAGTGACAGAACACATGTTAACATAACTCTACTGAAATCTGTTTATTAGACTACCATCATTTTGCCATTCGATTATTTTGTATAATCTTATGTCCCCAGCATACAGTACTGGAATTACAGAAGATAATCTGATGGTTGCGAGAGAGAAATACATTAAAAATATACCAAAAGAGTATCTTGAAAATATAACTATTATTTAGGCTGGGGTGTGCCTTGAACTTGTGATCTCCCTATCAAAAGTCACGTATCTTACAAACTCTCCTCAAGCTTCCTATTTATTTAATTTTTTTATTTAAGATTACTATTAGGCTCGTGTTATACAGTTAGCATAGAACAGATTAGATGCATGGAGGAAACTCAATGAAGGGGCTAAAGAAACAAGCTAAACAAAGAGAGACCTACAGTCAAACCAAACCGATTGAATGAAGCATTACACGTTGATCAATCAGAAAAGAAGGCTGCCCAGATAAATAAAATTATAGACCAAACAGTAATGAGGAAGATATCAATATTGACTTGACAATGAGCCAAACAATTTACTATCAGCACCACGACATAATAGTGCCACATCATAATTACTTACTGATTGAGGCAAGGCATGTTCTATTTGTTGGAAAGAGAGTGATTATTATCAAGGAAGATAGCCGAGAGGTCGTCGAGGTGATCGCCAAGGAAGTCGACGACGAAAGGTGAAGAAACAGTAGCAGAAGAAAGCAGCAGCAGCAGAACAGGCTCAGCGGTCGACCGGCCCGGTCGACCGCACATGCACAACGTGCACAAGGTCAGAGAGCGGTCGACCGCCCGGTCGACCGAAATGCCTGACTGTAAGTGCCCAACTCTCTGTTTTTTTCGGGCGACCGACCGGTCGACCGAGGTGGAGGTCGGTCGACCGGTACGGTCGACCGACAGTCGGATTTGGGCGAAAATCTGCTGTTCCGAAAATCTGGATATTTAAGGGCTGCTATTGTTTTCTAGGGTTTGTATCTTATAGAAGATCCTTGAGAAAGAAAAGACTGGAGCTCTCTTGCATTCAAATAGGCTGCTAGTCATTGTAATTTTCTTCCATAGCAATTAAATCTTTCTCTGATTGCCCCGAGGACGTAGGCGTTGAGGCCGAACCTCGTTAAATTGGTTGTTTGCGTGTGTTCTTTTCTCCGGTGATTATTTGTGCTGTTTGGGTGTTCTTTGTGCTTGGAGATTTGTGAGATCCTCTGTTGGTTGTTGTCATCGGCGCACAACACTATTCAACAATAATGTGAGCTTCTCCCCAGCTTCTGATTCCACTGGGAATTATCTTAAGCCTGGATGCAGCGTGCAATGAAATAATCGCTCATGCCACACCTAGGAACCTAGCATGTTACTGTACCTTCTATAAAAGTAGTGTCATGTTTCAGCGAAGCAAAACTTGAGGAGACCAAGACAAAGCATGTCGACATCGACAAACTCAGCAGTGTACAAGGGTTTTACAGTTTGTCGACAGCGACAAACTCAACTGCCGCCTGCAGAAGCGTTTTCCGGGAGTTGGAGTTACACAATCTGTCGACAGGCCAGATCAGCTATCGATAGCTTGAAGTGTATTTGCGTATCTGATTCAGAAAAGGATTCAGTTTTCAAATTTGAATTGAACTCCGAACTGTTTTGTTTTTCTTTTGTTTGATTATATTTCTTTTGTTGGGTGCATCATAAATCAAGCAGAACATTGACTTTCCACAAGAATGAACATTGTTGAAGGGGAGATCAGCGCTATCAAATCAAGTCCTAATGAGTATCAGATGAAAGTTGAGATTTCTTCTTTTAGTGAAGACCTTGATATTGAATCCTTCTTGGATTGGATTTATGAGATGGAGAAGTTCTTTGACATGGCTTACGTTCTCATAGAAAAGCAAGTTAAGTTTTAGCAAACAAACTCAAAAGAGGAGCGGCTGCATGGTGCGACCAATTACAAGTCATAAGAAGACATCAAGACAAGCCACCCGCGATGATGTGGAGGCGCATAAAACAATTACTTCGAGTTAGATTCATTACACTTGGTTATTAACAAATTCTTTACAATCAATTTGAACAATATCAACTAAGTACAAGGACTATCATGGCATATAAGGTGGATTTCTATCGACTATCATCACGCTACGATTTATCTATGATGGAAGAGTAAAAAATGGCGAAATATATTAATAGTCTAAAGTACGTTATTCAATAGCGTATGATCCTTCACGATGTGTTCTCCATTGATGAAGTTCTCAACAAAGTATTGAAGATCGAGAGACTATAAAGTAGGACTCATCTTTTAGGTAATTCAATGTCAATTGAAAGTCAGCAAGTGGCACAGAAACTTAGTCGAGTTTCACAACAGTTGACGGACTATCACCCCGTCAGTCGACCAACGCCTCTGCATCAGTAACAATAATCGTCGCAGCTGCAAAGAGTAAAGAAAATTCTTATACCAAGCCTAGCCTTAGCAAGTGGCATAGGTGTGAAAAGATTAGATACAACTCCAATGAATGCCCTGAAAGGAAATAAATCAACATGACAGATTACGAAAATGACGAAGAGGAAGAATTCAAGACTGAAATACCAATTGATTCCGACTTTGCCGATGAGCATGGGGTATGTGCAACTTGTGTTGTTCAGAAATTGTTGTGCAACCAAAACCCCTGACACTTCGCAGTGATATCAAATCTTTTATCTAAGGTGTTCGATCAAGAGCAAAGTATGCAATCTCATCATTGATAACGAAAGTTGCGAGAATATCGCCTCTAGAGCACTCATGGACTATTTGAAGTTAGGGACAAAATTGCACACTCATCCTTACACTTTTGGTTGGATCAAGAAAGAATTTCTATTAAGATAACAGATTTTTGTCATGTTCCTATTTTAATTGACAAGTTTTATGAAGATTTTGTTGCATGCGATGTGGTTGATATAAACGCATGTCATATTCCGTTGGGGAGATCATGGCAACACGATATTGATGCTACCCACAGAGGTAAAAAAACATTTATATGTTCATTTGGAAGGACAAAAGAGTTGTCGGGATACCAATTAGACCGACCCCAAGTCCACAAAAGAAAAAAGTCTAAATTCATATCCATATGTAATTGAGACGAGTTTTTAGTGGAATAAAAAAAACAAAGCAAGTATTTGCTTTAGTGATTAAGAAAAAAGTTACTCCATCCACTGAAATTTTCGAGAAGATGACAACACTGGTAAAAGAGTTTAAAGGAGTTATGCATGATGGGCTTTCAAAATAATTACCACTCATGAGAGATATTCAATATCATATTAATCTTATTCCAAGAGTAAGTCCACCTAATCTTCCACGTTACCAGATGAATTCCAAGAATAGTGAAGTTCTAAAGGAAAACGTTGAAGAGTTGATACACAAGGGACATATTAGAAAGAGTATGAGTCAATGTGTCGTATAGATACTTTTAACATGAGATGAAAGTTGACACATGTGCGTAGATAACCAGGCAATCAATAAGATCAATATTCGCTATAGATTTTTCATACCATGATATGTTGAAGAGATTGGGAGGTTCGTGCATGTTTTTGAAGATCGATCTTAGGAGTGATTATCTCAGATCCGCATTAGGCCGAGAGAAGAATTATATGAGTGAATGGCCATGGTCTATTCAATGCACACATTACTTTCCTGAGATTGATGAATTAAGTTTTGAACCGTTCTTAGAAAAGTTAGTTGTTTACTTCGATGACATATTTATCTACAGTTCGAGCGAGGCTTAACACATACAACATCTACGGGAAGTGTTGATGGTCTTACAAGCCAATGTTTTATACATCAATTTGAAGAAGTGCGGCTTCATAACTACTAGCTTTATATTCTTGGGGTTCGTAGTGTTCTCAAGGATCCACGTGGACGAGAAAAAAGTAAAAGCAATAAGATATTGGCATGTACCTAAGGTGAGAAGCTTTCATGGTTTAACTACTTTCTACAAGCATTTTATTCAAAATTTTAATAGTTTGATAGTACCTATTACATGCTGCTTGAAGGAAAAAGGTCCTTTTCTTTGGACTCTGCGATATCGCATGCCTCCACTTAAGTAGGTTTCTACCACCTCAGTGGTATACTGGTTAATTAAAACGAGTGAAGTGAATTTTTTTCAGGACTCTTTCGCAAACTTTGTTCGTCCGTCCGGTCATCTTCATGGACGCGAGAGATAGAGAGATCGAGAGAGAGCATGCGAGTGAGAGATAATTCTTCTCCCCCCACCCTCCTCCTTTTCCTGTCCAGCCGCCCCTCTCCCTCCAGTCATTTCATCCTCTTCCTCTCTCACTGCAGTTACCGCCTCCCTCGCTGCTGTCGAGGGTACTACTTATCAAAGAATCAAATAACGGTTGTGCCATCTCTACGTAAGTATCTTCTCTCGTCGACGCGGAGGCCTACTATTTACCATGGTTGTGCCATCTCTATGTGAGTGTCTTATATATTTTGTTTGGTTGACAGTGGAAGTGAGGAAGTAAGGAAGTGAGGAATTGGTAATAGTTTCCTTTGAAACTTGGGAATTGGTTAGTAAGTTTTCCGGTGTTTGGATGTTGTTAGGAAGTGTGATTTGGAAAATGTTATGTCTTTTCCGGTGTTTGGGGGGTAACGTGAAAGTGAAAGTGGAAAAGTTGACCACAAAGTTGACCGCAAAATAATATTAAAATAAAAATTAATTAAGAAAAATAAAAAATAGACTGTAATTAAAATTCAAGTGAGATTTACATGATCAAAAAAATAACTGCTTTGTGCTACAACTTATTATAAATGAGATTTACATGACCACAAAATTAACTGTAACACTTTGGAAGTGAGGAAATGATTGTATAAAAGAAAAAAGAGAGAAAGAAAAAGAGTTTTATTATTTTTCTTTTTCGGTGTTTGAATAGATAATGAAGTAAGCAATTATGCTTCGTCATTTCCTTACTTCCGCACACTTCCTTGCATCCAAACACCTCATTGTAAATATAAATATAAATAAATACCTATTTTTCCTCCTGCGTCCCTCCCAATGCCGAACATAATCCCAAAATTTCCTAAATCAATCAGAAAGAAGCCTCATCTCGGGCACCGCGTCTGTTTACTGGCGGGAGGCGCCTCCCGGCCGGCGGCGATTCTCGGCGGAGGACCAGTACCCTTTCTCTTCGCTCTCCGCTTCTTTCTCCCGCCGCCCTCGATCGCCAGGGGGCGGCCATCGCGTCGGTCCACCTCGTTCTCTGCCGCCAACGGCCAACCCCTCGCCGTGGTTCCGCAAAATGAAATTTGTCCTTTTCTTTTCACTAGTTGCATTTGACAGAGTTGACGTAGATTTTGGTTGATTAGAATCCTTTATCTTCGACTGATTTGATAATTGATAGACAGGTAGTTTTTAGTCTGGAGAAATTATGTCGGAGCTCTGTTACTGTGTCAAACAGATTATACCGAAACTTATGTTTTAGCTTTGCTTTGTCAGTTGTATGTTTATTGTGTTTAGCTTCATTTTTATTATAAATGTTTCTGCTTATAATGCTTTGAAAAAGTTCTTATTTTCCTAATGTACCATTAAGGAAGCATCAAGACGCCATTTTTAGCTCACAAAATAAAGCGTCAAGCTATAAACTATGCAGAAATGAACATGACATGGTGCAGACACTTCATACAACAAACACATGAAATTCCTTGATCTCCGCTGTGTTTCGTTACATGAAGTGCGTAATGAGCCATGTTTTGGCCTTCTTTGGAGATAAAACATGGTCAGGCTCTGTACCACAGCACCAACATGTGTTTTGTATCATTCTGATACTTTGTGGACTGTGTGAGTGATGATTGTTACACGTTTATGTTATCTTGTTTAATTACATCACTGAAAATTTTGCTTTATGGATTAGTTAACAAATAATGGAAATGATCTGAAAACTGCATTTCAAGTATGACCACAGCTGAGTATCTCTTTGGCTCTTGTTCTTTTATAATGTATTTTTTGCTAAAAATTCGGCAAGTAACAGCTTTTTTGGGTATATGATTGCTAGCAATTTTTATTCGTAAGATCATTCAGTTTTTGCATTGGTTTCTTATAAACCTGCAATTTGGTTGTTTTGGTTGATAATACAATACATCAATCATGCAAATGGACCACAGTACCAATGATCCTCCTCCAAGTCCTTTAGGTCGGATTCGACATCGAAAACGTTCCAGTAGTGAGGTCAGTAATTCCTGTTTTATTTCTGCAATTTTGATTCGTCTTGTTTTATTTCTGTAATTCCTTCCATGCTTATAATTCAATGTTCTCAGTTTTTTTTGACTAATGCACATTCATGGTTATCAACCAAAACTAAATAACTAATGTGGTATGGGATTTGATAGCTAAAATGTTATCATCTTACAACACTAGTAAGAATCTTCACGGGGTTGAAAATTTATGCTCTTGACCAATCTTCTTGTCAATTAAGTATCTCTTTATGGTTAATTAATAAGTTCCATAGAAATGTATGGCTTCTTATCTTCAGGTGGGAAATGATATTTTTGTTGTTGAAGGAAAATTTGTGTTGTGTACTGGAATCATCAAGGAAATTTATTAATGGAGAGTTTTCATTTATTCTCAGGCTCCATTGCAGAGCAACAAAGTTAATGGATCTACTTTGCTTGTCAATGACCGGAACAAATACAAATCAATGCTTATTCATACATATTCGTCAGTGTGGATGATAGGGGGTTTCGTGTTTATTCTCTACATGGGCCATCTATACATTTGGGCCATGGTTGTTGTGATCCAAATCTTTATGGCCAAGGAGTTGTTTAATCTACTCAGGAAAGCCAATGAGGACAGGCAACTTCCAGGATTCAGGCTCTTAAATTGGTATGTCATATTTCCTTATACCCTTTGTAATTCTTCATTATTTGAAATGTGTGTGAATTAATTCTCACTTTTATCTCTACATCACTCGATTTACAGGCATTTTTTCTTCACTGCAATGTTGTATACTTATGGACGCTTCCTCAGGTGCCAGCTTGTTAACACCATGACTTCAGATAAATTGTTATATAAGCTTGTTAACGGGCTTATCAAATATCATATGTTTATCTGTTATTTCTTATATATTGCAGGTTAGAATCATTTTCTTTTTCTACCATAGAAAATGCACTTTCAATTGCTTAGTGACAATAACCATTATGCTCGCTTGGAATTCCAAAGATTTTTCTAATATCCATTCTGCAGTTTGTTCTTCCCAATTGTCCTATTATGAACCACACATCTCAGCTCGAATCTTTTTGTCCATGACTCATTCAGTTGCTTCGGATGGATTTCCACTATATTGTCACATCTTAAAGAAATGAAAGAAAACAAAGTCTAAGAGTTCCATGCTCACCGCAAAAAAGGAAACATGGAAAACAGGACCTCACATTATTTAATGTGAAAATGATACAGTTACAAACCATATGAGCAGTACAATTCACGAAGTAAATTCCACATTTCTCGGAAGAGAAGCACAGATCTTATTAAATTCAGCTTTCATGGCAGAAAAGCATTACTCTTATTAGAAGATTCAGCAACAGCTGACTCTTAAAGGCGAGCTTCTGACAAAAATTATTAGATATTTGTTTTTAGTAGTTTTAGACATTTCAATTACTGACTCTTAATTTCAAAGTTTCTAGCAAATTTTGTCATATGTAATTTGTATATAAGTAGTCCCTCACGATCAGATCTTCATAATTACAAAGATGCAATTTGTAGAAAATGAAGTCAGCTTGCTAGCTTGTAGCTTGTCATTATTTAAATCAACTAGAATACATATTTTTCATCTATGGAACTGATGTATTTTGTGTTGTTGTGATATTAAAGATGCACTGAGGATCTATGCAACCTTCAAAAGATGAATGTACGAAGTTACATTAGAAGTCTGTCTAAATCCTTGATTAGCATGTTCTTGTAGAGTTGTCTATTTGTAACTTTGGATCATGAAAAATTAACAAAAAGTAGTATGTTCGTTCAGTTTAACCATTTAAGTGGCTGCTATTATGTAAACGGTCAGAGCCCTCTTGAATAACTGTCCTATCTGAATTGAAACGTTTGCCGATTTAATTCTTTCAGGCTCTGCCACTTCATACTTAATTCCTTATGGTATCATATTAATGCACTGTTTGTAAGTGATATTTTCCTTATGCTGCTTAGGTTTTGTGTGGTTCATACTTACTCTAAAGAAGATGTACAAGTATCAGTTCAGTCAGTATGCGTGGACACACATGATCCTTCTTATGGTCTTTGCACAATCCTCTTTCACTGTGGCCAATATATTTGAAGGAATTTTTTGGTAAAATTGTTTTACATTTTCTAACATTCTACCTTATGTATTATTTGAAAGTATATTGTCAAGTAAGAAGTTTTTATGAAACTCATAGGGTTGACACTTAGATTAGTACTTTTCTCTATGAAATGTCTTCTAGGACAAGAGTCCTTTTTAACTGTGTTATATTCAAACCGACCGAAGGGGGGTTTTCACTCGTGACTCATTCACAAATTATGTCCGTCCGCCGTTGTCCGTCCCCCCCCCCCCCCCCCACTCTCCCGCCTCTCCCTTGCTCTGATCCGTCGCCCGCCAGCTCTCCTTTTCCCCCTCCTCTCCCTGGCTCTCCATCTCTTCCCCTCTCCCCTCGCCGCCTCCCCTCTCCCCTCTCCTCTTGCCCCTCTCCCTTTATCTCTAACTCCTTTCTCCGCCGTCTTCCCCCCTTTTTCCGCCCTCTTCCCCCATCTCTCACCGCCGCCGGTCGTTTCCCACCACCCGACGGCGGTATAGTAGTTCACAACATGCTTGTAATTTGTCTGTTTGTCTTTTGTGTTATTGTTACCCCTAAGCACTCCTCAAACTTCTCACAACAATGACTTTCTGAAATTGATGAACCAGTGAACATCAGGGAATATGACCCATAAAAATCAATAGCTAAATCATCAAGAAATGGAACTTGCTTCCAAACTTAGGGGTTGGAGAAGCTGAAGAGAATTATTTGGCAGGTAGAAAGTGATGAGATGTCCATCAATGAGTAATGTAAAGCAGGACTAATGAGCAATACGCAAGTGTTGCCAATGGATTGCAGCTTGCTTGCATTTTCTTTAAGACTCTTAGATAAGAAAGGATCTCTGTTAGCTTCACAGCATGTGATGTAAACCAACCTGTTTATGTTCTTAGATTGGCGTGTCTTTCACTTCAAGCAGTTAGGTAAATAATGAAGGTAAGAACACACGGTAGGGGGCAACATTTGCCATGTTTGTATTCTTAGATTGGAGTTTTTCAAACGACTCATGGTAGGGGGTTTGTGGTTTGATTCAGTTCGAGCTGTTAGGTAAATGACACAGGTAACAAACTATTTGATGCGAAACGGGGTATGCGAGTGAATCAGAAGTGAGTGATATGATAAATTTTGCTACGTTTCACCAACTATTACGATCTTGGGTAGGAAAATAATTAAAACAAATATGCAGGATGATGGATTTAACAAAACGTGCGAGTACAGGTGTGCCATTCGCAATTTAAGTAAACTAAAATAGCTACCAGTTACGAAGACAAAGCTTGTACTCTCAATATATATGATCAACAAATACAGCGCAAACAAAATCTCACAGTCTCACGATATGGTAGCAACAGTTTAAATTTATAAAATAATAAAGGATAGATCAACCCACAAATAAATAGACCGTGTTAAAAAATTTACCTCCTGATAATTACAGGATATCTTAGACCTGTAGTTGGTACTGATGCGTAGAGCTCTTCGGCATGATCGTAACGGTACCAAGATCGCCTAAAACGGAGCCCGAATGCGAAAGTTAAGGCCCAAAAAATGAAATAGGGTCGCTAACGGGTCTGTTTTTTGATAATGGGTCTGGATCTGAATTGAAGCTCGTGTCTTCTTTCTTCTTTGAAGCAACAGGATGATGTTGGAGATGGTGCTGATGGGTGATGTTTCGTCCGTCGGAGGAGGTGGTGACGTTGGTTTTGTTGGAGGAGATGAGATCAGTGCGTTGTTGGAGGTTTTCTTGGGTTCCTTTGGATGGATTGTAGAAGATGACAAGAAGAACAAAGAGTTAGCGTTTACTGTTAATGACTTTTTGTGGAGAGGAAGAAAATAAATGTTGATTTTTTTCTAGGATTTGTTTGCAGGTGAAAGGAATAAGAAGGAGAAATTAGATTAAGATTTATTTGACGGAGGTTAGGAAGTAATCCTAAACAATATGAGAGAAGTTAAATCTCACACAATAAAATTTATCAAAATTCTTCATTGCTCATTGCTGGTACCAGAAGGCCTTTATATAGGCTTTACAAAATTGAATCCAACTCAAACTCAAACTCCTAATCTAAATAAAATTATAATCCCAAAATTTAAAAACTCAAAATGCCAAAATAAAGAAACTAAAAAAACAAATAAAGAAAGAGAAAAAATCTCAAATCCTATTACGACTTTAACTTAGACTGGGACTTCTTGGATTATCTCTTCGGCTCTTTCATCTTGAATAGATGTCTGCATCGTTCTCTCCGGGTGGGAGAAAACTCGACTCCGTCGAGTCTAGATGGATTAAGTCTCTCTTGTTGCATTGAATCAATCCTTTGCAAATCACCTCGATCTAGCTGTGAATCAACAATCAGTATTTTTTACAGCGGTTTAAGTACCGGTGAGATCTCCCAGTTTTGGTTGTGATAGTTTCATCATCTAAAATTTTATCAACCATCTCTGTTATAATGGGATGAGTATCTGAGAGTGGGGTAAATGGGGGTCTCTCAAAGAATGGCTTAGGAGAAGGCTCAACAATCAAGGGGCTATAATCAAAACTCTTATAATCCATTAGATCATTAACCTTGAAAGTACAACTAATGCCATAATCTCTACGAAGATTTATAACATAAGTATTACAATTCAGTTTATTCAAGATCTTGAAAGGCCCAACACTGCAGACATGCAACATTTTAACAGTTGCCGAAGGAAATTGTTTTAGATAAATCTGAGCCATCACATAGTCACTTACATTAAAAGTTTTAAATATTTTCTACTGTCAAGTCATAGAGTAGGCTTCACATTGCTCCATTTATTTTCATCACTGATCTTTTTGTGTAGTTTGTGTACGTGTTTATGTGATGCAAATGCAGGTGCAGACTGGAATGCTTTATAGTGAGATGGTGTCGGTAGTAAGGGAGGAAGTGATTTGCGGACATGATATGCATGATTAGTGAGAGATAGAGAAGGAACAGTAGTAATAAGAGGTAGAGAGGGTAGAGCTGGCAACAAAGCCAAAGTGGACGTTTGCTGGGACTGGCCACTTTTGGCTCTTAAGAGTAGTAGCTTAATTTGCTTACCCTTGTCAAATTGACACATGTTGGATCGATCGTAAATGGTAACATTTTCATCAAACAACCGTGGTCTACCTAGTATAACTTGACCCACATTCATTGTGATCACATCACACCAAATCTTGTCTTTGTAATAATTGAAACTAACTGGAACAAGGCATCATTGTTTGACCTCAAGTGCTGTGGAGTCAATCCAAGACATTTTGAATGGGTGGATGTGGGGTATAATCTCTAACCTAAGATTTTCACACAATCTGGACGAATGATACAACTTTCACTGCCCATAATTACCTGACAACTATTGTCTCCAATCTTGATGAACGTGTGAAAGGTCACAGTTCTTCTCCAATCATTCTTTTCTGCTGGTGGAGAGGGAACACACTTGACGACAGATAAATGGGTAGACGGCGTTGGCCTAATACAGTTGAGACCAATATCATCGCTTGATGACTCGTCGTCAATTTCAACATCTGGGTGATAGTATACTCATCAGAATTTGACTTAGTGGCTTCAGAAGGTGTTCCATTTATTATGGTGATTTTGACAAGAATAGGGCAACTGGAGGCTAAATATCATAACTTTGGTATTTGTAGCACTTGGTTGTAGAACTAAGTCTGGAGGAATCAGAGCCCTTATTTCTATTGTCACGTTCAAGACTCTTATCCTTGATGTCATCTATGTGAAGGGGTTTGGGTGCTAGACCTATGAGGTTGGGAAGGTGGAGAAGGTCTAGGCACCGAAGTCCTATAATCGTAATTCTTTGAAGTGTGACTAGTCCTAGCGGAATCTAAATCTTGGACTAAGGCATACGCCGCCTCTAACTCGTTGACTCCTCTAGTTAACAGTTCAGTTCGTAGGTCATCTTTAAGGCCGGCTCTGATTCTAGAAATAATTTGAGCTTCTCCTTCCTTATGGAGAGTACTGCATCTGATGAGGAATTCATCAAATTTTTTGACATACTTCTTTGCAGATTTGTTACTCTGAGTATGTTGGTGCCAATTGTCCATGAGACAAGCACTAAACGATAGCGGCACATACTTTTATTCGAACTCTTCTTTCATCCTCCCATGTGTCAATCGTGGTCGACCTCGGGCTGCAAGTCTGTTTTCTAGGTTGGTCCAATACTGACTAGCTTGGCCGGGCAGTTTCATTACAGCATACTTAACTTTCTATACTCAGTAAGTTCGTACCATGTGAAGTACCTATCTAGCTGGAGTGTCCAATTTATGAAAAGTTGTGGGTTGTGACGTCCCTCAAAGTTGGGAGCATCGATCTTGATGCTTTTCATATATTGAGTATCGGGATTGGATGCGTTCTCGGTGTTGTTACGTCGGTTATTTCTTTGTGGAGTTTGATCACGCGTGGACTCCACTTTGGCCAACATTTCGTCGAGTGTCTTAAGGGTATCTAACTTGGCATTTATCTTGGCGAACATTGCGGTAATCTGTTGGGAATCCATTGAGGTGGTGTGAGATTTGCTAGACTCTTCTAATAAATATGGGTGATCACTACGGTGGACATGCACTATGCAAAACTTGAAATGGGATTAAGAGATGCAAATTTAGATTAGATGATTATTTTATTATTTTTTATAAATGCAAGAAATAGTAAAATTCCTAGCAAATGCCTAAGTGATGCAAATGCTATCGTAACCGTGCTCTGATACTAAGATGATGTGAAATTGGTATGCGAGTGAATCAGAAGTCAGTGATATGATAAATTTTGCTACGTTTCACCAACTATTACGATCTTGGATAGGAAAATAATTAAAATAAATAATGCATGATAATGGATTTAACAAAACGTGCTAGTACAGGTGTACTGTTCGCAATTTAAATAAACTAAAGTAGCTATCAATTACGAAAGCAAACTTATACTCTCAATATCTATGATCAGCAATTATAGGGCAAGCAAAATCTCACAGTCTTACGATATAGTGACAACAGTTTAAGTCGATAAAATAATAAATGATAGTTATCAACCCACAAATAAATAGACCGTGTTAAAGAAAATTTACCTCATGATGATTACAGAAATATCTTGGACCCGTAGTTGGTACTGATGCATAAGCTCTTAACGATACCAAGATCGTTTGAAATGGAGCTCAGATGCGAAAGTTACGGCCCAAAAACGAAGTAGGTCGCTAACGAGTCTGTTTTTTGATAATGAGTCTGGATCCGAATTGAAGCTTGTGCCTTCTTCCATCTTTGAAGCAACAGGATTATGCTGGAGATGGTGCTGATGGGTGATGTTGCGTCCGTTGGAGGAGGTGGCAGCGTTGGTTTTGTTGGAGATGAGATCAGTGGGTTGTTGGAGGTTTCTTGGGTTCCTTTGGATGGATTGTAGAAGAAGACAAGAAGAACAAAAAGTTAGCATTTGCTATTGCCTATTGATGATTTTTTGTTGAGAGAGAAAATAAATGTTGGTTTTTTTTCTAGGATTTGTTTGCAGGTGAAAGGAAAGGAGAAATTAGATTAAGGTTTATTTGAAGGAGGTTAGAAGTAATCCTAAACAATATGAGAGAAGTTAAATCTCATACAATAAAATTTATCAAAATTCTTCATTGCTCATATTTGGTACAATAGGGTTTTTATATAGGCTTTTATAAAATTGAGTCCAACTCAAACTCAAACTTCTAATCTAAATAGAATGACAATCCCAAAATTTAGAAACTCAAAATACCAAAATAAAGAAACTAAAAAATATAAATAAAGAAAGAGGAAAAAAATCTCAAATCCTACTATTACTTCAACTTGGACTGGCACTTCTTGGATTCATCTTTCCGGCTCTTTCATCTTGAATAGATGTCTGCATCACTATTACATAAAGTTAAGATAATGTACATCTACTGAAGATCTTATAAGGGATTAGAAGTTCATTTTTTTTTGTTATACAAGCGTAAAACATGAAAAGTTTTAAAGTGCTTTTACTGGACATTTGCCAGGTATGCTTTAGGAAATCCTAAGGACAGGAAGTGATGTGAATTATCCTGGAAAGTTGCGTTGAATATGTTGCTTGTTTGATTTAAATAAATTAGAATATTTCCCATTTGATGAAAAGTTTTAAAGTGTTTTTGCTGGGGCAACATTTGCCCTGTGCGCTTTAGGAAATCCCAAGGACAGGAAGTGATGTAAATATTTATGTCTCTGTTTGAGTTGAATATGTTGCTTGTCTGTTTTGAAATATATTTGAATTATTCCTATTTGATAATCACCTCATCCACATTTAGGAAGTGGTGCCTTCAGGGGTAGTGTGCAAATAAGATGATTTATAATTATTATAGATATGTTGTTTGACACAAGTCACACACAACCTAGGGTTGCTTTTCTACTTTTAGGAAGAGAATAGGGACTTGATGGCTATGTTTATTTTTTACTTCCTGAGTTCCCAGCAAACATTGTGTTTAAATTTTGTTAACAGGGCTTTCAATTTCCTGAAGTTGAGAATCTTTCCATACTGTTTAGCTTTGGCTGTTTAATCTTCGGAATCTAAAATTTCAGGGTGGATAGTAGGAAAATTGGAATGCTTTTAGTTAATCAAGCCTCTTCTCTAGACTGTAGTATCACCTTACTTTTCATAGTTCTGTAGGCTATCAAAAGATAAAAAATTACTTAAGACAAAGCCTCAGACGCGAACCTCCCAGATGCGGAGATAGCTTCCAGCCTCAGACGCGAACCTCCCAGACGCGAACTTCCCAGATGCAGACCTTGCGTTCCAATGTCAAACGCGGAGGTCGCCAGATGCGGACCTCGCGTTTCAATATCAGACGTGGAGGTCGCCAGATGCGGACCTCGCGTCCTTTCTCAGTCAAACGCGGAGGTCGCCAGACGTGGACCTCGTATCCTTTGTCAGACGCGAAAGTCATCAGACGCGAAGGTCGCGTTTCATCTCGAACGCGAGCCTGAGTAGCTCCGCGTTCTAACACAGACGCGAGCCTGTGAGCTCCGCGGCTCAACGTCAAAGCGAGGTCCGCGTCCAGCGCGAGACCCGCATTTCTGCTATAACTGACAGCCACGAACTTAGTCAGTTACACCCCATTTTCTCTCCACATAATAGGGAATAACTTCCCATTATGGAGAGATTTAAGGGGTTGGTTACACCCCCTCTCATTATGGAGAGATTTAAGGGTTGGTCACACCCCATTCCTCTATAAATAGCTATGAATAGCTAGAGAAGAGAGAGGACCGCAGGGGGTTTTTTGAAGGAGACCTCTCTAAGGGACCAGGGGGAGGGGACCTCTTCTAAAAGGGCTGAGGAGGAGAGTCCCGATGGAGGAATCCAAGAAGTCATGGACAGAGGAGGAGAGCTACCTCAGCAGAGTTCGACCTCGAAGCTCTTGTAGCCTGAGAAGAGTTCAACTCTTTTTGTTAACTTGCTAAGTTCAAGTTCTTTAAATCTCTTTGAGATCCATTACTGATATGAGCTGTGCTACTCTACAGTAGATCAAAAGAGAGGATCCACAAGAGACACTAGACGTTCGGCCGGTCAACGGAGAATAAGACTCACTCTCCTCCGCCACATGAAGAACCCCTCTTTAAATAAAGAGGAGAATCAACACCGAGATTCCCTCTCTTTTGTAATCGGATTGTATCCGTTGTAATCTTCTATTCAATCAAAAGAATTTTGCAATTATGATCTCTTCTCCCGTCAAACAAAAGATGGCGACTCCGCTGGGGACAATGATCTTTCTCAACCAACGAGAAAGTGGTGGCGCAAGCTGATATCAAGATGCTTGGATTCACAGTCGAATCGCTTGTGATCGAATTCGAATAAAGAGAAGTTGAACTCCCCCAAAACTTCGGGAGTCTCCCGTGGAGATAACATGATCAGCCTCAACGTCTTTTCAGAGACCCGCGCCATGACCCACGGTTAAGATGGCAATAGAGACCAATCTCTTTTCCATTCTTTTATCAAGGCACTTTCAGTTCCGGATGCCGGGGTTCTCAACAACCTCGGCGACTCAATCGGAATGTCGAGAGACGACGAAGGCGTTGCACTCATCGTCAGCAAATAGGAGTGGTTGCAACAGCATATGTGGCCCGCATCAATGTCTCCTACGAGACCCGCGAGGCCAATGATGATGAAGGCAAATCTCGCCGCGAAACTCCTCCCAAGGCTCAGTAAACTCAATTTGCAGGGGGTTCGCATCAACTCCTGCGAGCCAAACGGATTGCTGATCGTCGACAAAGACGTCAAGTTCACCATCAGCAAACAGAGCTCGCTTTCCACCTCCGCGTTTCGCTAAATGCGAAGTTCGTTTTCTGCCCCACATTTCTACAACAAAACGCGATGCTCACGTTCACGAGCTGCGTGTTTCAGTGCCAAAACGTGAAGTTCGCGTCCAGCCTCAAGCTGTGCCAAAACGCGAGAACGCGTGACCCACGCTCAGCCTAAGGCCGCGCCAGGACATGACCTTAGCGTTTCATTATTAAAATGCGAGTCACTGACAGCGTTAAAGGATGACCTTCGCGTTTCTATTCAAAAGCGCAATACACGCGTTTAGCAGGAGGCTACTCCAAAAGGAGATCATCGCGTTCAGCCCCAAGAGGCCATGTTCAAATATGAACTGAGAAGCTCTCATCTCATGGGTTCGAGTGCCATTACGAGCAGTTCATCTCGGCGGTGCTTTTTAATTGTCACTGTAACTTTCAGATGACTGAGCTGTCAGTTTTTAGCCTGTAAGGCTTCAAACTCAAACTTCTCCAAGAGACGCAGACCTCGCGTTTCAATGTCAGACGCTGAGGTCGCCAGACGCGGACTTCGCGTTCCAATGTCAGACGCAGACCTCGCGTTTCAATGTCAGACGCGGAGGTCGCCAGACGCGGACTTCGCGTCCAATGTCAGACGCAGACCTCACGTTCCAACGTGCCCCTCGCGTCCTTTCTCAGTCAAACGCGGAGGTCGCCAGACGTAGACCTCGCGTTCCAATATCAGACGCGGAGGTCGACAGACGCAGACCTCGCGTCCTTTCTCAATCAAACACGGAAGTCGCCAGACACGGACCTCACGTCCTTTCTCTGACGTGGAAACACGAGCCTGAGTAGAAGGTTTGCTAAAAACCTTGAGGGACTTGGTCCCATCCTCTCCTCCAAAATCTCCTACCAATTCTCACCCACAGAATGGTAGGGCCACAAAAATACCTATATTCATTCCTCCAATGAAATGAACTGGGATTTGTCATGTTAACAATAAACCTCTGACAAATCAGATTTTTCAATCCCCAGTGGATTCTCTCAAGTTAATATTAAACCTCTGACAATGAAACTCGTTTAAAATTCTCGCTGTTATATTGATACTACACTTCTAAGAGTGAATTTTACATACCTCTAGGAAATCAATGATTGTCACGTTAATATTAAACCTCTGACAGTTCATTTTAAAATTCCCACTAAAATCCCCTATCAATTCTCTTTCATAGAGTGATAGGTCCACAAATACAATCATTGTTAAGTTTAATATCAAACCTCTGACAATGAAAAGTTTCAATACTACCCAGCGAGTATAAGCTTCACTTGTCGCTCCTCTACATGGAGTCACAAATCAACTAAATTGTCAAGTTAACATTACACCTCTGACATTCCAAACTTCACTTGTCAATTCTCATCAATAGAATGACAAGTCCTCAAAATTGCTCATATCGCAAACCAACTACTGTCATGTTAATATTACACCTCTGACAAACTTCTGTTTGTTAACACTAACAGTGATTGAGTTGCTGCCAAGTTCAATATTAAACCTCTGACAGTCACTTTTCCTCAGGCTTTCATATCGAAGCTGACATGAGCGATGTTAAGTTTAACATTACACCTCTAGCATCCAGGTCATTGCTAAATTCAACAATACACCTATGACAATGACTTTCCCTCGAACTTTCGTATCAGAGTCGAGATGACCAATGCTAAGTTTAACATCACACCTCTAGCATTACCTCCACTGTCAAGTTTAACACCACCTATGACAGTGATATCTTCAGTCTCCCCAACGAAACTGAAGTTCTTATGGAGCTAAGTTAACAATACACCTCTAGCTCACATCCTTGTCAAGTTAATATCACACCTCTGACAAGATTCAATCTGATCCGTTAAGTTAATATCACACCTCTAACGGTAAAGAAATATTTAGATCCCCGACGGGTCTAGTCTTACTTGTCATTCTCTTCAATAGAATGACAGGTCCACTTAAATTGCTTAAATCGCAAAATCCCATTACTGTTATGTTAAACATTACACCTCTAACAGTAAATCTTTTTTTTCTAGGGAAATCAATATTTGTCATGTTAACAATTACCTCTGACAACTCATTCCCTAAAATCCCTTCCAAAATCCCTTACCAATTCCCATGCATGGAATGGTAGGACCACAAAAGCCTGTGACTATTTTCCCAGTGAAATATCACAGATCAAACATGCCAACTTACCATTATACCTCTGGCATATTCACTGTTAAGTTAACATTAACCTCTAACAGTGATTTCCCTCAATTCCCCCAGTGGAATAAATTACAAATTGAACCTGTCATGTTAACATCACACTCCGACAGTAATACTTTGATGTATCCCAGGGGTAAAACTTCAACTTGTCAATTCTCTTCAATAGAATGACAAGTCCTCTCAAAATACTATTATGTTCAAAATCACACCTCTAACAATAGACAAATCCCGGTCAAGTTAACATCACACCCTCTGACCAAACTTGTTCAAATCGCATGACAAATTCTGGTCAAGCTAACAACACACCTCTGACCAAAATTTCAGCTTGTCAGTCCTCTTCAATAGGTTGGCGAGTCCACCAAACTGCGCAAATCGCAGAATATCCCGTCAGTTAGCATCACACCTCTGACCAAATTGCTCAAATCGCAAGACAAATTCCGGTCAAGTTAACATCAACCTCTGACCAAAAGTTCAGCTTGTCAGTCCTTTTCAATAGGTTTGGCGAGTCCACTAAACTGCGCAGAGCGCAGAATCTCTCGGTCCAGTTAATACTACACTTCTGACCAAAGTTCTTCATATCGCAAAATCAATCGCTGTTAAGTTAACATTACACCTATGACAGTGATCTCCTCGATTTTTCTCTGTGAAAACGAGATCTTTCAATGCTAAGTTAAACATCACACCTGTAGCATGCTTTCATTGTTAAGTTAACATTACACCTATGATAATGATATTCTCTCAATTTTCTCAGTGAAAATGAGACTTTCGTGGTGCTAAGTTAATATCACACCTCTAGCACACATCTTTGTCAAGTTAATATCACACATCTGACAATTCAATTTGCTCAAATTGCAAACCCAAACCGTTACGTTAACATTACACCTCTGACAGTAAAAATCTTTATGGATCCTCAACAAATCCAATCTCGCTTGTCATTCTCGTCATAGAATGACAGGTCCACTTAAATTGCGTATATCGCAAAATCAATCGCTGTTATGTTAATATCACACCTCTAACAGCAACTTTTATTCCCAGCAGAGTTCTAGTCATGTTAATACTAAACCTCTGACGATAGACTCTGGCATAAATCCCTAGCGGATCAACTCCACTTGTTATTCTCATCAATAGAATAGCAAGTCCACAAAACTTGTTCAAACACAAGTCCAGATCTCACTGTCAAGTTAACATCACACCTCTGACAGTAACCTTCTCAATTCCCCTAGTAGAGCTATTTAATTTGCTAAGTTAATATCACACCTCTGACAATTAAAACTCTTTCAAAGAAGCTTTGAGCGTTACCTTCGCATCTCAAGCATAGAGCTGCGACTCAACGAACTTAAGAGTCGAGTCTCATCAGCAAATAAAGGTTACGTCTCTACAGTAATTGAGAGCTGCGTCTCAACTTTGATGAAGTTCGCGTCTACACTTGATCAGTGTGCCAGAACCGGTCTGTGAGAGCTGCGTCCTCTCTCCCCCCAATACAAAGAGTATGTCTCTGCTACTGCAATCAGTTTCAACACCACACTGGCAAAGGCAATTGACAACTCACCAGTTCAACAGTACACCGACAATCAAATTACAAACGATCTGTCTTGGAGCTTCAAGCAGTTCAATAGTACACTCACGAAGACCAGAACCCAGGCAAGATCAAGCTCGAGAATGCCTCTCAGAAGAATGCCAGTCTGATTACAGGAAGTCCCGATTCAATTGAAGTCCAAAGTATTCCGAAATCCGTCTCAGTCAACCACGGAGTTTCAAAAACTTTGGAGGGGGTTTTGTAGGCTATCAAAAAGATAAAAATTACTTAAGACAAAGCCTCAGACGCGAACCTCCCATATGCGGAGATAGCTTCCAGACTCAGACGGCGAACCTCCCAGACGCAGACCTTGCGTTCCAATGTCAAACGCGGAGGTAGCCAGATGCGGACCTCATGTTTCAATATCAGACGCGGAGGTCGCCAGATGTCGGACCTCGCGTCCCTTTTCCTCAGTCAAACGCGAGGTTGCCAGACGCGGACCTCACATCCTTAGTCAGACGCGAAAGTCATCAGACGCGAAGGTCGCGTTTCAACTCAAACGCGAGCCTGAGTAGTCTTCGTGTTCTAACACAGACGCGAGCATGTGAGCTCCGCGTCTCAACGTCAAAGCGAGGTCCGCGTCCAGTGCGAGACCCGCATTTCTGCTATAAACTGACATCCACGAACTTAGTCAGTTACACCCCTTTTCTCTCCACATAATAGGGATAACTTCCCATTATGGAGAGATTTAAGGGTTGGTTACACCCCCTCTCATAATGGAGAGATTTAAGGGGTTGGTTACACCCAATTCCTCTATAAATAGCTATGAATAGTTAGAGAAGAGAGAGGACCGCAAAGGGGGATTTTGGAAGGAGACCTCTCTAAGGGACCCAGGGGAGGGGACCTCTTCTAAAAGGGCTGAGGAGGAGAGTCCCGATGGAGGAATTCAAGAAGCCATGGGCAGAGGAGGAGAGCTACCTCAGCAGAGTTCGACCTCAAAACTCTTGTAGCCTGAGAAGAGGTCAACTCTTTTTGTTAACTTGCTAAGTTTAAGTTCTTTAAATCTCTTTGAGATTCCATTACTGATAGGAGCTGTGCTACTCCACAGTAGATCCAAGAGAGGATCCACAAGAGACACTTGACGTTCGGGCGGTCAACGGAGAATAAGACTCACTCTCCACCACCACATGAAGAACCCAGCTTTAAACAAAGAGGAGAATCAACGCCGAGATTCCCTCTCTTTTGTAATCGGATTATATCCGTTGTAATCTTCTATTCAATCAAAAGAATTTGCAATTGTGATCTCTTCTCCCGTCGAACAATTTCAAATATGACTGGAAAGCATTTGAAACTTCTGGGTTATATGGTAACTTTAGGATTGGTTGGGAGGTGGATCTGGTGCATAACCACAAAGTATCAGAGGGCGCAACACATATCTGACATGGGCTTAGTTCCAGTGTCGAAGTATCCATGCCTCAACCTCTGGCACACTTTGTTTGTTGCTTAAATGTTACTTCTTTGGTTCTGCCTCCATCTTACCTTCTGGTAGGAGCAAAAACATTCAGTTTGAATCACTTTGCTTTTGGATAAATTTTGTTGCTACTTCTTTGAAAGACAAATCAGTATATTTTTTATTTAAGAAGGTTTTATGTGTTTCTTTCATTTAGAGTACCATGTAGGTGTGTTTGATTGTTCTATTATTTGTTAAAGATCTTGTTATTATTAGCATATCTGATTGCATGTGTCTTTGTATTCAGGTTTCTCTTGCTGGCTTCACTTATTGTCATCAATGATATAGCTGCATATTTCTTTGGATTCTTCTTCGGGAGAACACCATTAATCAAACTATCTCAAAGAAAACTTGGGAGGGATTCATTGGTGCATCAGTGGCAACAATGTTCTCAGCCTTCCTTGTGAGTTTCTAGCATTTTTTTATTGCATCAATCTCAGTTAATTTTCCGCCCTGTCTTATTGAAAGGTCACAATCACATGCCCTGTTTTCAATCTTCCACTTTTCCTATACAAGTTTATTCCAGTAAACTTTTATTATGTATACTCTTTATCACATATGATACTCTTTATTCATCATATGTGGTATATGAACCTTTTATTTTATATTGCTATAACCCCCCGAAAATCAAACCCAGACTTTCTTTGTCATAACACAGACATTGTTATATGGTGGGATAATGATGGATTTGTTATGATTGCATATTGACTCTTAAGGAGTGATGGACCATGGTCAACAAAAGATTAAAAGTTTGCAAAGCTGTAACTATGATCTGCTTAGGAGAAGAGAAAAGTTATTATCATAGCCTCTTTTTGGATAAGACAATGGCCATCATAAACACTTCATATCAGTTCATTGGCTCTTCAATTTTTACGTCCAACGGGAAGAATTAAGGACTTTGTCATGTAGTAGCTGAACTAAAGGGGTGTGTTAGAGTAAGGTAGCCTGTCCTGATTCAGTAAAGACTGCAGCCTTCACTGACTTTGGCATCAAAATTGTGACCAATTGCTAATGACGATTATTTAGTGGTAGAAAAGCTGTGAAGAGTTGTGAGTGCTGGCTAAAATGACTGATTAGCAGAAGAAAGATTATTGGAATCCACGAACATTTCTTTAGCAAGTTTGAAAATGTGTAGAACCGTCAACTTGGAATAAGTTGTAAAGACCAAAAGGCTACGGAACTCTTGTTGGCTTGTCATAATATTCATAATCATACAAGGCCTTCATTAATGAGGATGACTGCTAGCTGTAGTAGTTGGAAGTCAGAGCTTAAGAAATTCCACAATAGGCTGGGAAGGAGAAAGTTAAAAGAGTTCAAAACATTAGCCTTGATTCCCATGCCGCCCTATAAATACTATTGATGCCAACCTTTTATTCTACTCAACGTTATTTGGATCTTTCGTATGGGATCATTACAAGGCTGTTGTGTCGTCCTAACTCAATTTCAAATATACGTCAAAATTGACCGGGTTGATGGTGCCACAGTTCACCATTCTCTTGCTAACATTTTGTGCAATTCATCAGGGGTTCATCTTCTGGGTTTATGGATTACAAAATGAAGTTCAATCACTGAGTGTTGGAAACTGATAGTTTTTTTTGGCTATGATCTCTTTTAATGCATGGAGGAACTAGTCCACCTTTTCTTTTTATCACTCGTACCATTCAAATGGCTGATAACTCAGTGATTCACCAGTGGTTAAGCCATATGGAGATCTGCCATTATTAATGTCCATCACCAGGTTTTCTGCATGTTATCTTGTAACATCTATTCTCAAGTCAGTAAATATCAGTATTATATAAGAAGTCCCATGCATTTTGTTCCTATCTGTGTTTTATCTCCATGCATGTATTACAAAACTTCCCATATTTGTTCATGAAGATCTTATTTTCTGAATGTAGGGCAATCAATGAGATTTGACTGAAAGCTTAAATCCAACTCCTCCATGTGCGCTATATAGATGAGGACTGTTTGATGGTAAAATATTTCTTAAGATACCTATTCACTCTGTTAGGGAAGGATTAAAATCTCACAACTTGAGTAATCATTTCATATATACAGTTATATTGAAGGAGAATACCTTGAATCTCAATATTACACTTGGCAGAGACTTCAAGCAAACTTTGTAAGGTGATATCAATTTATTGGGGAAAATGACTTCATAAATCCCTTGTTTTAATGGTAACACAACAGTTTTCATGGCATGGCCATCTAAATAGATCTAACTTCAATACATGCACATGAACAATTATTGTATATTTGATGATGAGGTTATCTAAGGACCTTCTCGTCCTATCTTTCGAGGTTCTTGTCTTGAACACCTGTAACTCACCAGAACCAACAACTTTAGTTTGTTTCCTTAACTTGTAAAGCTAGCATATTTTTAAGCCGCAATTTTCTTGTCTTATTTTAGACTAGCTTCTGTTAGTATGAGAGTGTTATTTTTTTATTCTACTTCTCTAATGTGAGCCTTTGCACTTAGCAGATATTTGTATCATAATTTAGTTTTGATTTTTGATGCAGTTAGCAAATGTGTTGGGAAACTTTCAGTGGCTAACATGTCCAAGAAAGGTAGTATTTTCTCTTAGTAGAATATATGATGCAACATGTAACATGACATCAACATTTTGTAGCCTTGTAGGACATCGATCAGTCAGTTCTTGTGGATGAACCGTTTGCAGGACTTGTCTACTGGATGGCTTCACTGCGATCCTGGTCCAATGTTTAAGCCAGAGTCTTATTCTTTGGAAGGATTGGTGCCTCAATGGGTGAGACGTCAAATTCTAATGTTGGCTTCTGTTTGTGTGTTTCTTCACAGTTAGTATGCTTTCATGGAAATAGATACATTGTTTCCTTCCTTTCTTCCCCTTTTCCTCTCGAAAGGAAGAGGAGGGACATAACACACACACACACAAGAGAAGGGACATAAACACACACCACCACACACACACACACACACACACAAATGCGTGCGTGCACGCCCACACACCCCTCCCTCCGTTTCATTAGTAAAGTTCTAATCAAACTTTATAACTTGAGTTTGATTTAGTATTGGTTGATAAAATTTCTTTTAACTTTTTGGACAAAGAAGTAGATAGGAATCTAGCTTGGACACTGTAGTTTTCCGTTTGTAAACTGTTATTCCTTTCTCATTCATAATAAGAAATCTGCATTGGTTTTTTTTTTTTCTCTATATCTCATTTTAGCAACAGTTCAAGGGCTCCCATTATGCATGCTGTAACTCTCCATTTGCTGATACAGAGTGATTTTAGTAATTAGATATTGGCTAGCTACCATCATTACGGATACATGCAATCTCGCAATATTCTATTTCGTTAAGTGCAAGTGTGATTGGGATACAAAATATGGTTCAGGTCTCCCTGCTGGCTGGGCAAGAGACAGTACTATTGCATGCTGGAGATGTATCTACTTTTTGTATGATTTGCTTATAAATGTGCAGGTTGATCTAATATCATGAAGCAAGAAAAATCCAAGATACAGTATATTTTAAGCAAATGAATTATATTAAGTTATTTTATATTGCATTAGTTAAGATATTTATGCAGAATGATGTAATCTGCAATAATCAATCATTCCAGGTTTTCCTTATGCATCTCTTGTTGTCACTCATTCTAATTATGGACAATATCCAGTATCACAGCAATTCTACAGTCCCTCCCTATGACTTCAATTATCTCAGGTATTTCCCTCTTCTAAACACTTTGGACATAATTTCAAGTGACTCATTTACTTGTCTGACACTGCTTCATTTGTAGTTTTGTGCCAGCTATGTTTGTTTCTGTTGCTTTGTCCTTGACTGATTCAACTCGTACATCTCCGTTCACACCCTCCCCAATTTAATTTACACAACCATTGTGATACTCCTTTGTTACATCATCTTCTTTTTTTCTTCTTGGACTCTCTATTGCCAACATTATGGATTATGCAACATAGTGAGCCTTTAATGCTTCTCTTTGCAGAGCCATGCTTATATCACATGACACCCTAAAGAACCTTTTCCACACATCCACTCAGTTCTAGTCTTGTTACATGTGCCTGTCATCATTTATCTTTCTCATCTTTTGTTGTAAGCGATTTCATTGGATTCTGCATCGTATAACATTTTCTGAATTAGATATTGAACCGCAAGCTGGGAAATGTTACATTAGAAAGATCTTCAAAAGGTTTTAAGAAGAATTTAAAGCTACTTTATCTTGTCTGGTCAATAGCAAGAGTAAGGAGGGCCCACATACTACTAATTATCTCATTCAGTTCAACAAGGATTCAGATACCAATGCAAGATGATAGTTTATGATGATGAACTTGTCATTATATAGAAGCTACTTGTTCTTGTGCTAAGTCTGAAACTAAAGGGATAATGTACACACACTTTCTGAAGATCATGCAGAAAAGAATTTTAAAAAGTATTTTTGAATGTTACATTAAGCATGTTTTCAAATATTGACCGATGCTGATATATATCGGCAATATCTTATCTGGTTTTGAAGTACCTGATATAGGGGCTGTCTGTTTGGCCGTAAAAGGCCGTAATTTGTAAATGACTTACAACCCAATTACAACTACGGTGTTTGTTTGGACTGTAATTCGTAAAAAAACTTGCGCAACTCAATTACCACTCACTTGCAACTCAATTACCACTTACTTACAACCCACTTACAGTTAATTTTGTGGTCATGCAAATTTATATTATTTTTTTATGTTAATATTAATTTTTTTAATATTTAACATTTTTAGTATTTATTTGCAATATTAAAAAATTTTAAATTACCAAATAGTTAATTTTGTGGTCAACTTTTTCACTTACGACTAACACATTACGACAACCAAATACCGTAAAATACAATACACTTTCTCACTTACAAATTTATATTACCAACCAAACACTGTAAAATTTTACATGAATGTAACTCATTTATAACTGTAAAAGAATTTACCAATTACGAATTACGATCAATTACGACAACCAAACAGACCCATAATATTAGCTCTAAAATATTGTCCAATATCAGGGCCGATATGGCTAATATTGTTGATGTTGATGGCGGAGACTGTCAATATTGATATTAAAAACCTATGGCCGAACTGATACTGATGCAAAGATTTTGAACCATGATTTTAAAGTGACAATTGATAAAAAATAGTGTCCTAGTTACAATTAAATCAAAACAATACTTAGATGATGAAAAGAGAATCATCAACCATTTGTTACATCCTACGTTTCATGCTGTTCATGTTGGGAAATAATCTGTATGCTCTGATACCAATTGTTGTGATTTAAGGGGAGGATGCCCCACGACCTGATCGACTGGGGCGGCATAGTGGATACAAACCACAAGATCTACTAAGGCAACTTGAAGAAGAGAAGAAGAAGATATTTCAAAGTAGATAGAAAGCCAACACACAATAAACATAGTTCCACCGATCAAACAGATCTGTGTACGTCCACGGGAGAAGAAGGAGAAACTTTATTAAAACTTTGGGGAGTACAATAGGAATTACTTACACCTCACGCTGAGAAGTTACAAGCTCTTGATGGCCGTGAAGAACAACGAACCTTTGTGGTTAAGCTTCCCTCACGAATTTCTCACTTAGATGAATTACACCCTTAGGAATTACAAATTCATAGGATTCTCTTGGAATACATTGAAGGCCACCCTTAAGGGGTTATTTATAGATCATAGAACTCTCCTAGTCGTAAACAAACTTCTTCAATCAGAATAAAGAAAACTTGAATCCAACTCAGACTCAAAATACCTTCAATCAGAATAAAGAAAACTTGAATCCAACTCGGACTCAAAACAGATCAGAAAAAGAAACTGCAAATCTGACATTAATCAACCTTCATGACGTATTCACGTCATGATCCTAACAATCTCCCCCTTGACTTGAATACATTCAAGTCTGAAAATAGCCACCATGCTCCATGTGCTCGCATCCACGCACAATTGAATAAACTTGACTTCATCTCCATCACACTCCTCTTCTCCATAACCCCTTATGGGGTTCACATCTTAATTAGGTTGAATAAGTTCACGTCTAACCTGAACTTTATTACCCAATAATCTCCTTGATCTACACAGATCTATGAGAATTTGCTCACCATTGGAGTAACGATCTGGACTACCTTGTTGCGCGCCTAGTTCCAATCTCCCTTCAGGGTACAATTGAACATCCGAGCTCGAATTCATCGTAGTCTCCGATTGTTCCACAACCACCGCTTTTGAAGCTGATGATAAGTACAATTCATCAATTGTAATCTTTGAATTTCATAAACATATACATATTGTCGACACGTTCGGCTTGAAACATCACATAAGTCTCTTTGAAAACTTCCATAAGATCACCTTTCGAACTAAAACAGAACTCTTCTCTATGTAGGGCTCCAAGAGAGATGAGATTGTACTTGACTTGGGAACATGAAAACGCCTTGAAGAGTAGTAGCGATGCATCCATCAAGAGACCGAAACTGGATTGTTCCTTCGCCAATCACCTTGCCTGTAGCAAAATTCCCCATGAAGATTTCTCCCTCTTGAACCAAAGTGTATGAAGAGAACATCTTCCTATTGGAACTGATATGCTGTGAACATCTAGAATCTATAACCCATCTATTTTGTTACTAACTGGTCTGTCTGTAACAGATAGAATGTTGCACGTTCCTTCATTTTCTTCAACCAATTCAGTGATATTAGCATCTGGTTATTTCTTCTTTCGAAGCCAACAATCAGATCTAATGTGCTCCTTGTGACAATAGTTGCACATCAAATTCTTATGTTTTGAGTTACCCGTGAAAACTTTCATTATTACTTTTCTCTCTTAAATAATGAACTTGTCCGGAATCATTATGATGAGACTCACCCGTCAACTGTGTGTGTTAATTTTATCTTTATGAGTAGATGCTCTTTGACCTCATTGACCTTGATTGTTGACTTGCCTATATAGATAATAGCTTCCTTAAAGCTTTTATATGAAGAAGGTAAAGAACACGGTAATAAAAGTATTTGATCTCATCTTCTATCTTAATCTCTATTTTATCTAGATCATTGATAATAGAGGAAAATTCTGCAATGTGAGACTTGATAGGTGTATCTTCATGCATGCGGAGAAGAAAGAGACGCTGCTTCAGAATCAGCCGATTCGCCAACGACTTCTTCAGATAGTGGTACTGAAGTCGTTCTCACAACGAGGACGTTGTTTTCTCAGTAGAAAACTCATCTAACACTTCATCCGCTAAGCAAAGCTAAATAGCTGTCAAGGATTTTTCATCCAACTCCTGCAAAGTTTCTTCCTTCATGGCTTGAGGCTTTTTCTCCCTCCCGAGTAGTGTTTTCTTCAACTCTCTCTGGGTAAGGATGACGTTCATCCTAATCTGCCATCTGTTGAAATTGATGATGCCATCAAATTTTGGATAGAATCGAATTTGATCGTAGACATCTTCACGTTGACCTTACTCTAATACCAATTGTTGAAAAACAATCTGTATGCTCTGATACCAATTGTTGTGATTTCAGGGGAGGATGCCCCCACGACCGGATCGACTGGGGCGGCACAGCGAATAGCACCACAAGATCTACTAATGCAACTTGAAGAAGAGAAGAAAAGATATTCTAAAGTAGATAAAAAAACTAACACACAATGTAATGTGGTTCTACCAATCAAACAGATCATGTGTACGTCCACAGAAAAAGGAGGAGAAACTTTATTAAAACTTTGAGGAAGTACAATAAGAATTACTTACACCTCACGCTGAGAAATTACAAGCCCTTGATGACCGCCAAGAATAGCGAACTCTTGTGACTAAGCTTCCCTCACGAATTTCTCACCTAGATGAATTACACCCTTAAAAATTATAAATTCATAAGATTCTCTTAGAATACATTGAAGGTCACCCCTAAAGGGTTATTTATAGACCATAAAAATCTCCTAGTCCTAACAAACTCTTTTAATCAGAATAAAGGAAACTTTAATCCAACTCAGAATCAAACATCTTCAATCAGAATAAAGGAAACTTGAATCTAACTCGGACTCAAAACAGATCCAGAAAAGAAAACTGTTAAATCCGACATTAATCAACTTTCACGACGTATTCACATCATAATCCTAACAGTTCATACATCCATATTGAAATAAAAAAGACAATCCCTCAGTCGAGTAAAATCACGACTTTCACCATCTATTAACCAACATAAGTATCTTCAACTAAACCAAACACAGACACTAGGAAAACAAAAAAGGATATAAAATTAAGAGAAACCCATTTTGCTCAAACTAGAATAAATGTAATAAAGATAGCTAAAAATGTAAAGAGAATAAAAAAATTGATGAAGGAAAAGAGAACTGAAAATGTACTTATATTAGATTTTAATGGGTTCAGATCGGGCTCTTGCTGTGACAAGGGAGGGAGTTTCGAGTTGAGTTCTTTCTATAGTAAAGTTGAATGATGTTGAACCCTCCCGGCAAGCATGTGCGCGCAATCTGAAGCGAATGGGATTGAAGCCAGGAGGGGTCAAAAGAAGAGAGAGAGAGAGAGTATGTGTGTGTGGAGAGTTGGTGAAAAGAGAATAATTACACCTTTCTCCAGGAGGTGATTATGAGATTTGGATCTTCAATAAAATAGCTAGAAAGCATGCCCAAATGCTTAAGTGAAATATGATTCTCCATGTGCCAAATCAGCAACAAATTACTTTTCCAAATGGGCTGTTAACTTATACTCACTATTATTTCATGCTAGAGCCAGGCAAGTGACAAGAAGCGAAGCTGAAGGAGTTTGTTGCTAGACCCTGGTTCTTCAGATCCATCTGCTTCCCATCCGGTCTTCAGAGTGCCCTCCAGGTATTTGATGGTATGCCCCGGGGTGGCAAGTGTTTTGATCCCCCGCCGCGGGGAGCCCTAGACGGACGGATGGAGGTCAGAAGGCCAGGGAGGAGATGTATGAGGGATTGCTGCCACCATTGTGGCCATATTGGTCACTGGAAGGCAGAATGTACGGTGGATTTGCTGTGTTGTTTGCCGTCGGCCAGCCCATAGGGCCAATGGGTGCTCAGCTCGACAGAGGCAGAGGAGAACGCTTTCTCAGGGAATGTCGGCGTCGTCGACGTCGGGGGGAGATTTTGGTCTACCGTCGAAGATTGTAGGGGGTCCTGAAAGGGAGTCCATGTCGGTGAGGGTTGGTCTGAGCAAATAGACGATCTCTGGGCTCGTCGCCGGTAAGAAACTACTCCTCTGCTTTCAGATTGACGGCAGCGAGGTCGAGGTTTGTTCAGGGGATAGGAAGTTTTTTGTCAATGTTGTTCGCGAGGGTTCGACGGCCTCGTCAGAGTCATTCGAATTCCCTCTTCTACCTGGCAGGTAGGAGCGACGAGTTACTTGCTCTTGTCGGTTCTTCCTAGTCAGGGGGAGGGGGGATGTGGGCTTGTCGGTCGGCCTCTGCCGCTGAGCGCCGTCGCAGATGCTGGAAGGTGAGGCTTCATCCTCAACTCGGCAGAGGTCGGTGGAGGATGCAACGCTGCTCGTAAAGGCTATTTGCCTGGTCGTGGGTGAGGGTGTGGGGGGCTCGGAGGTTGGGCATCTCCCAACTCCAACGTCGGCGGTGATTGCTACCTGTACAGGTGATGCCGTAGGACGAATCTCGAGCGCTAGCGGAGATGTCGTTGCCCACCCCGAGCATCTCGGGAGTCAGAGTTGCCGCTCAACGTCGTCGTTGCAGAAGGCGACAGCAGAAACAAGGGAGTGATAGCTTGATCGAGGGGACGCTGACTTGCAGCGGTAGCGGCGACGCTGTACAGCGCGTTTCACGAGGAAACTTTTTAAATTTGAATTCAAATCGATGTGTGGAGGAGGCGGTTGCAGTTGAGGGCTGTTTGGTTGTCGTAATTGGCGTAATTCGTAGGTTGTAATTGGTAAAGTCTTTTACAATTGTAAATGAGTTACATGCATGTAACTTTTATGGTGTTTGGTTGGTAATATAAAGTTGTAAGTGGAAAAGTGTATTGTGCTTTACGGTGTTTGGTTGTCGTAATGTGTAAGTCGTAAGTAAAAAAGTTGATAACAAAATTAACTATTTAGTGATTAAAAAGTTTTAATATTGCAAATAAATATTAAAAATGCTAAATATTAAAAAATTTAATATTAACATAAAAAAATAATGCAGATTGCATGGCCACAAAATTAACTGTAACTGGGCTGTAAGTGAGTTGTAATTGGGTTGCAAGTGAGGAGTAATTGGGTTGTGTAAGTCTTTTACGAATTACGGTCCAAACAAACGCCGTAGTATAACTGGGTTGTAAGTCATTTACGAATTACGGACTTTTACGCGAAACAAACGGCCCCTGAATTGGGTTTCGGATCCGGAGGGACTTCTTTTGCGTGCGGATCCAGTGTGGACCCGAATCTGTTATTCTATCAGCCCATCTGATGGGCTTGGGCTTCTTGGGTCTTTTATTAGCGCCTAAAGCTGCCCAGTCTTGGGCCCAAGGGTGAAGAGATTGATTATATCGTGAATAATTCTTGTTCTGGGCCGGGGAGTTCTGGGTGTTCTGAAATCACATGTAATTCACATGGGGGGAAGTTGAGAGGCTCTAAGGGTTTTAAGGAGTTTTTTATTGCAATCCTGGCCAGATGAGGCCATGGATGGGGGTGATGCTGGTGGAGCCAAGAGGTGAGTGTGCCTTTTTTGTTCAATGGTCTGACTCTGATTTGGAAGTGTTCTTCGAGTCAGGTTTTTTCCTTGATCAGCTGAATCTCAACGAGGCAGGTAACGGAGGGGTTGTGAGTGAGAAGTTCTTACTGAATCAGGTGGGTAAGAGGCTTTAGGAGTACTTCCAAAATGAGTTTGATAACTTCATGGGGAGCTTGCCCCCCCCCCCCCCCCCCCAGTAATCTATCGAAACAGAATGTTAAAAATAAGGTTGGCAGAGTGAACCGAAAAGTTCAGCGAGATGATCAGGGGTCTCTTATTTCTAAGGTGTTATCCAATGAGGAGTGGAGCAGTCACTTGTTGGCGAGAGAGGTGTCGCTGCTGTAGTGATTGCTCTTCTAGGGCTGAGGCGAACTTGAAGGAGCTGGGCGGTTAGCGTAAGAGAAGAGTACGACGGATCTGGTTAGACTGATATATGCAACATCTGCTTCTCGATGGCGCCTGGTGTCTTTGCACAACGTCGACATGACGTTTGGTTGTCAGCTACCTACTGTTGAAATTGTTTTGTCTTGAAGGATCAACTTTGTAATTTTTACATTATTGTACCTTCTTGAGGTTGTTTAGTTAAGTGCTTATTAATGAAACGCCGGGAGACTTTTACAGTCTCACGGTTCTTTCTCCAAAAAAAAAAAAAACTTGTACTCACTATTCTCTTGCATGCATGCATGAATTTGCTTTATTTTGATTTTCCTCTTGGAATCTTTATATATCACCCCCCAATAAGATTTTAAAAAAGACTTCAATGTTACCGCGGAGGTATATGCTAGGAGTTTCCCTTATATGGTATGCTCAATTTAATTAATACTTAATTCTAATGTTGCCTTTTTCTTCATCCTATCAAAAACTGTTGTTATTTTTAACCTTTTCTTCATTTGATCCATGCAACCTGAACTGTAGATATCCAAAGGAAGAGAAATGAACCAATCAAAAAAGGTATTCAGACTTATTTTCTTAATCCATTCTCTATAAATCCCGAACACTCAACTGGAGTAATCTACTCAAACCCATCTCTCTCTAACCTTGCAAACCTAACACTACTACGGTACTACCTTCTCAAACTCATCATGAGTGTGCAATGGACTTGTCTTTCATTATCTAATTGAATATTTTTCATACTCATCTTGAATTTGTTAACTAATTCTTGAAGTTATGAACTAGTTAATTGTAATTCAACATGTCTTGGGGCTTACTTTAAGTTGTTATGATTTGAAAGGAAAAGAATCCATTCAAATCTTGGAGGTCGGGTGGCATGGAACACTTCATATGTTGAGCCACGTCGTGTCAAACACGTGTCGGACACGCGTATCAGACATGATAATTCTATTTTGTATGTATTTGTTAGAATTTGTTCTGTGCCGGCGTGTTGTGTCGTGTCGAGCTCGTGTCGACGTGTTCGTATCCGTGCAACATAGCTTCGAGGTGATAATCTATTAGGGAAAGGATGAGAAAAAGCTAGACTTTGGGGTGAATTTTAAATAGAATGGTGTTCATATAGGTTTAATGGTAGGAGATGAATGGAGGGTGACCTTTTTTTTCATTTTTTTTTTTTTTTTTTTTTTTTTTTTTTTGGGGGGGGGGGGGGGGAAGGGGGGTTAAAAACAACTTATGCGATTTAATACAGGGAATACAAAGATATGGAGATTTCAGTGGGGTGTATTGAAATGAGAAAGATTTAGGTTATATCAAAATAATCGTTACAGTGGGAGGAAGGGAGGCATCGAGGGAGTGAGTTTACCTCAGAAAACTTACTTGAGGGGTGGTTCTCACATAACTTACATGAATGGTAGTTAACAACTAAAAAATGGACCATTTTTTCCGGTGATCCACATCGCTCATATTGATCTCTATCTCTTAAAATGAAAGATGTAAAAAGAAAATCACATAATAAAGACATTTTAGCTCGTTCGTTAAGTGGTTTGAAAATAAAAGGTTTGTCAACAATAAAACAAATATAACCACTTCCTGAGTAGGTTAGAGATCTCTAAATTGTGTGATTTTTATACATTTACATTTCACGGGATAGAGATCTAGATGAATAGTTTCAATCGCCAAAAGGAAAATTCCCTTTAGTAGCTATGGTCACCCTCTCAAGTAAATTATGTAAGATCTAACTTTTACCTTGCTCTCTCTCTCTCTCTCTCTCTCTCTCTCTCTCTCTCACACACACACACACACACACACACACACACACACCCTATATATTTGTATGTATGTCCATATATTTGCATATGTGTGCACGGAGAGAGAGATGGTTATTTCTGAAAGTATCCAGACCCGAATCTTTCTCATTCAAATTCAATTTTAGGCCATTCAATTGGAATATCTTGATCTACATCGTTCATAAGCATCTTAAAGTCAAGTGTTTTAAAGTTTCCCCCCTATCCATTAAGTGAGCACAAAATGGGTGTAGCATCAGCATTGCCTAGATCTTTCTGGTTTTACAAATTTTTGATCCAACTATTTGATCGTGAACTAAAACATTTAAAAATACTTGCACAGTTGCATCCAATTTTTTTAAGGTTTCAAATATTCTACACACATAGATACACAAACACAAACGCTAGTGAATGATACACCAAGGAGTATACTGTTGTGCTCTTTTACGGATTTAGTACTTCATGCAACTCTTCAGAATTGCCATTGTTATGGGAGAGTTCTCAATGTGCAGTAACTTATTCGCCTAATATAGAATTGTGTTAAGTTTCTGAAGCCATCGTAGTTCTTTTTAGTTAGTATATAGTAAATGGACATTCTTTTTATTATTAAATGTTGAATTATTTTTTTTCCACTCGTGCTTATCTACTTATACTTCTACAGTTTCCCTGGAAAGAAATTTCTATTTTGCCTGTTCAGTGGCATGCTTTGGCTTTTGGTCTATTTGCATCAATTATCGCACCATTTGGAGGATTCTTTGCCAGTGGGTTTAAGAGAGCATTCAAAATTAAGGTGATCTCTCTTTTACTTTTATATAATCTGTGAATACCAGAAAGGATTGCACGAAATGGATACTTCTTTATTCCAATTATTTTAGGATTTTGGTGATAGCATCCCTGGACATGGTGGAATCACGGATAGAATGGATTGCCAAGTAAGTTGTATGGAATTTGAAATGTTCAATTAGTAGTTTACATTCTCTCTTTCAAGTTTGAATTGGTGCTGTACTCTACATGACTATAATGATGAATAATTTTTAGCGTACTATTTCACGTGCTTAACAAACTGTTGGTGCCATTTGGAGCTGCTTTAATAATTCTTAGTTTCTTTTTAGTTGCATAATTGAGTTGCTATAGTGTTTTTCATCACTTCATGCACTGGGTGTTTCTTCATATAGGAATATTTTCTATTGTCCAAATGAACACAAATACAAATAATTGCTGTCACATAAATTTGGAGTAAAAAACATGGTCTCTAGTTGGTTTGTTTTTTCATTCCGAAGCCTCTTGAAAAAGGAATATTATAGCTGGTACCCTAGAATAGCTAATCTTTGTCTTCTGTTTCTTCTTTCTTTTGTGTGCCCCTTTGTCTTTTTTTTTTTTTGTTGGGTGTTTTGTTGGGTGTGTTTTTTTTCGTTGGTAGAAATGGGTAATTAGACATAAGGTAACTGATTTTTGTTATGAGCACCTAAGATCCATAGGGAGTCACAGCAGAAACTCCGCTTGAAATAGTTTTCTCTGTAGGCCTCGTTAGGCAACAAGGTTATGTTTCCTAAACCTCAGTTTGGGAGAGTTTCAGGCCCGAAATCGGGTTACTGAAACTAGGCCTTTTTGGGAGTCAAATGAAGTTACTGAAACTGGGGTGGAGGCTCCCAACTCTTATAAAACTGGGGTTATTGAAACTCCACTTTGAGTCAGAAACTATGGTTTGTATGGTTACACCCCGGTTTCATTTTAACTTAAACGTAACCCCGGTTTCGGAAACTATGTTGCCAGACAAATACTTGCCATACAAACCCCAGTATCATTTAACTTAAACGTAACCGAGGTTTTGGAAACTATGTTGCTAAACGAATATTTGCCATTTGCAGAGAAGTGTCCACCTGAAGTTTAGCATTTCTCTCAAACCGCAATTTCCATGTGCTGATAAAATTGTATCTTGAGATTGCATGTGCAGACTAAGATGGAGCCCTCTCCATTGAAGATTGCTTCTCTTTGTTGTCTTGTTGGTTTGAGAGGAGAGTTCTCTAGATTTTCAATATGCATCACAAGACAAAATGGTGTGGTTCTAGTACCTAAGTTGTAGAGTGGCAAGATAACGCTAAGGGACCTCTTATTGCTCTCTCTCTCTCTCTC